>JAMXBC010000279.1:0-30222 GCA_024138005.1 Lumnitzera racemosa | reverse complement strand
CAATCCTTGATCGATGTCAGAGTTCATCTACTCACTCCCTGCTCGCTTCCCCAAGGCCAGCGCACGCACACTGCTACACTGCATCTCTGCCCATCGGCACAGCAAGTCTTCGTGACATAACAGTCATGAACGGCCAGAGCTATGGGCACTGGTGGGTGCTCAAGATCTTTGTCGACGAAATGACCCTGTGGCTTGCTGAGATGGGTGGCTTCCTTGAGCCCGAGCAGCCTGAGGGTGCAAACCTGGTTGGCGACGTCGAGCCAGCCCACACAACAAACAAGAGCCCTGCCATGGGTGGCGACGAGCGATCACTACACCGCACTCACAGTACACTCAGCAGTGCTGCTGGTAGCAGAGTTGGCAGCACTGCTCCACCAGAGATGGCTGCATTCCCTCCACCCAACGGCCATGCATACCATCAGTTGCCCTTTCAGCAACGGATCGATGAACGAGATGCACAACACTTTCCACGATCAACAGCATCTTGACTTTGTTCATGGCGTCAAAGGCTTTCGACCTCAAGAGGTAGATATTGACGACTCTGGCATCGTTATGGACGATGATCTTCCAGGCAGCAAGTTTGCGAATGCCAGCAGGATCAATGAGTTGGGCATGTTGGCGTAATGAAGGTATGCTTTATGATGATCATGTTGGGGTGAAGGAGTAATGGTCGTGGTATTGTTTTCCCTGGTGAGGTCAAGAGACGACATCCAGGTACTCATGGCGGCGTTATGTGTCATATATACCATTTGCTGCCTTCGGCGATGAGGTCAGCAATGTTTGTGTTCCCTGTCATGATAGAAAGCATCCTAACTCTTTCTCTTCACTACTTTGGAATGCTGCTGGTCTCTTTGATTGTTGCGGGCGCTGAATGTATGGCGCATGGTGGCATCGAGCGTCGTACTGGCTGGAAACGGGCTCTACTCGTTGGGTGGTGTCAGACTGATAGCAAGGGCTAGCTGCTCAGCCTGGGCTAATAGGTGTTGGACTCATGGGGTGTTCGGTGTCTCACTGCGTTCTGTGACCTCAACCTCATCACCAACACGCAGCACAGCGCCGGAATGGACCAGCACATGCATACTGTCCAAATACAGGCTTGTCTATTCGCTGTCAGAATGCACAGAAATCATACAGACGCACTCACTGGGAACTTGTCGTTGACTCTGCGATCACGAGCCAACAGACCGTATAGCTGACGTGGTGTTGCCACCATAGAGCCCTCCTGTAGGTCTGCATTGAGGCTCAGACATCTCACTGTGCGAAACAGGCACCTGACTGACACTCCTGAGCCCTGTCATTCTGAGACCGGATGGCTAGCATGCTCCATGAGTCCTCATCATACGCTTGAGCCTGGTCCTCAACGTCGACATGTATGTTGGGTCGAAATCGAATGATGACATCCTCACCCTGATAGTTCTTTGGCAGGCGATTCCTTGCATCCTGCTCTGATGCGGTCGATGTGATGAGGAGTGGTGCTGCATCTGCAAACCGTAGTCGCTGTGGCTGCAATTTGTCGTTGACGGCGACCGATAGCGCTCGAAAGTGTTTCGGCATGTATGCAGCACCAGGATCTCCCTTTGACTGACCCTCCGATGTATAGCAACCTAACCGGAAAGCCCATGTGGCGTGAGAAGTAGTCTGCTGGCTCGTTACCCATATCGATGCCTGGTGCTCTGGTTCCAAAGATGGAGACTGTGTACGTTGGCGCTGTCATCAATGCCAGTGGTGAGGGTGTGAGTGGAACTATGAGCGTAGGCTCTTGGTCGGTCTGGATGTTTGTAATGGTCAGCTTCGACCATGACTGATCGATGCTCGTTTGGAACAGGCCCAGGCGAAAGTATGACTTGATCGTGATGTGTTCAGCGAGGCCGTTCGATGCTTCTGTTGGTGGCTTAACAAGTACAATTGGCGATCGAAGCGCAATCCTTCGTTGTGATTTCTGCTATAGTGACTTCTACAGGGCGCAGGGACTTGACAGGGTAGATGAAGAGCTGTGAGGCGATTAGATAGTGGCGATCTGAGATGCTGCTGTACTCACACGCTGGATCTTCATCCTGCGCTTCTTTTGCTTGGGCATACTCCAGTCTGCCGACAAGGCATGCGGCGAGCCCTTTGTTATAGGTCTGCGTTGAGCTGCTGGCCCTGCGAGCGAGGTCGGTAGGCCGAGATGTCGAATGACGTCTCTTTCAAGCGGCAGTTGCGAATCATCGGTGACTACACCTTCCTTCTACTGGCGTGACTTTTGAGCTCTGCTCTAGACCTCACTTCATCCAACGAATGCTGACACTTGCATTATGTGCAGGTATGTTCCATGTACTGCAGCACGGTGTCAGTGTGAGCTCTATACACGTGCTGCTCATCTTCCACGGCACAAGCTGACAAGACAAGCTTTGCAACACTGTCACCGCTATGCTCAAGCCATCATGACAGAGCCAGTGAATCTGACAGAGCTTGCGACCGATGTCGAGAGAGGCGTGTCAAGGTAAGACTGACATCTTGTAGTACTAACATGTCACTGATCTTGTTCAGTGCGACAAACGGCACCCAACATGTGCTCGTTGTGAGAAGCTTGGCAAACCATGTCCTGGATACGCAAAGAAACGTAAATTCGTCGACGAGAGTGAGTCTGTTCGCAAGAAATTTGACTTTGCCTCTGGAATCAGGATCGAGCCATCACCCAGGACTCTCCTTCACTTCCATCACCTTCAAGCCGGAGGCAGATGGCCTACCACAGCAAGGCACACCTCTTCCAAGTTCTCATCCGTCATCGACACACAACCTATCGTCCTCGACTTGGCGTTCCAGATCTCATCGAAGACAGTGTGGATATATACTGGTAGACGATGCCTCATTCGACCCTAACCTGGTTCGATCTGGATCCTGCAGCATTCTATGGCCAGGCAGGCAACTCTTGCGGCTTCCTCCCAACGCACCAAACATCGTCGATGAAGTGGACAAAAGTACTGATGGCAATACATTCGACATTGCAAAGACACTTATAGCTGGCCAAGATGAGCTGCCTGCTGAGGACGATTGGACATTCTGGGCAGTGACAAGCAGCTGCAGACAGCCTCATCATCTCAGATGAGCGAGAGCATGGAATGGCATACCTGATCGGCACTTCACTGAGTTCATCGGTCCATGGATGGATCTGTTTGACTGCGAGCGCACTTTGCACAGCTAGTACCACTCAAGGCATTGCGTGATGTACTGCTGAAGAATGCGATCGCAGCAGTCGCAGCAAAGCAGCTGGGCTGCATCAAGGGCACGAGACCATTTCCTCAGTCCACAGAACCAGAAGCCTGCATCCATGGAGCTGATAGACTACCAGGACGACATCGATTGGATGTGGAAGGCAGCAAATTACTACGACAAGGCTATTTCATATTCACGCATGTACCTCCAGCAACTTTCTGGCAGCATCTCCGCGCCGCCATCTCCAGGGCTATCAGCATCACTTTCGGCTGCAGATTCTGACGATCTCCTCCTTGCTGTTTCGATATTCTCGCTCTATGAGTATTTGGACAATGCGGACCTTGGCTGGATCCAGTGAGTACCTGAGACGCACTTCTGGCTGAGACTGACATCTTGTAGACATCTCACTGGGCTGAAATCCATCCTGAGTGTCCTCAAGCCCTCTATACGCTCTACAGACCACGCACAGATAGCTCTTGGTCGAAGAGCGTCATTCTGGAACTTTGCCAGAGCTGACTATCAAGCAGCATACATCAAGAAGACCTCCACACTCCTCGATACCGAGAACCTACCCATATGGCTGGATTCAGGTCTTGAAGTGCAGCCAAATGGCGCACTTTACGCAGATCCTGATTCAATAGCACAGGATCGAACAGCACTCTCCTACAGCAACCAGCTAGTCTCACATACGCTCCTCTGGATCCTTCTGCAGACCATGAATTACCTGCACGGGCCAGAGCCGCGAAACAAACCTCAAGAATGGCAAAGAACTGACAGCCTTGCTTGATGCGTGGCAGGCAGCTCGACCACGATCTTTCAACCTTGTGCAAGACTTCGCCAAGCGATACAGCGCTCAAGTGGCCAGACACCCACCAGCCATCCGCATTCGCCTGTCATGAACGAGCTGTTCTTCTCCATACCAGTGTGTGCAGCTACGGTCCAGCTGTACCACTTTGCACGATTGCTACTTCTGCTGAACAATCCCAACCCACGAGACGCCTCCGCTGAGGCGGATGAGCAGCTAGCACATGCATACACGATCATTGGCATTGCGCTCGGACGACCACATCCAGCGGTGCGGGTGGAGATGGTCTTGCCTTTGTACCTGGCAGGCTCATGCCTCAAGGATGATGCAGAGCGTCAGGTTGTCATCGACTTGCTATACGCTATTGGCAAAGACACTGGATGCGAGGCAAGCGGAAGGAATAGAGAGCTGACCAAGACCTGGGGGTGGTCCAAGCAATTGACGTATGCATGATCATGTATGAATACAATATAGACACATCATTTCGTGCCATTGAGTACTCTAAGCCTCTCGCCATCGGCTTCGTCGTCACTCATCAAGCCTTCTAGCTCAAACTCTTGGCATCGTGAGCACGTCGATCCTCTGCGGATGGTATCCTTATGTGCCGCGCCGTTGACTTGTGTCTTCGCCGTTCATGCTTGGCTTTGAGGAGGGTTTTTGGCGTGGGTAGAGTAGAGATGGATCATCATGAGAACGACTGTGACGGCATTAGCAAGAGCGCGAGCAAGTGGCCCAGCAGACTTACAGAGGAAGAGTAGGAAGGAGATGGAGTAAAGGATGAGGATGTAAGACACATGTGTGACGCCGTTCTTGAGCCAGAAGATGCATCTGCTCCTCAGTGGCACCCATGAACAAGAAGCCAGAAGCATAGAGCAGGAACGGTGGGAGTACTGGAAGCTGTTGATCTCATCGTCTCCAGTGCCGTCTGGATAGACATCCATTTGTAAACCTTGTCTTTGAGAACGAAAGCTGATCTCAATGATGCGTGTGTGAAGCCAGCCAGCCAATGTGTAGCCAAAAAATCTTGTGAACATGACTGCTGATCTCCAACTCTTGTGGGTGGACCACCGAATGCCCAGCCAGTGAGAAATGTGACTATGCCAGGAATAGAGATTACGCTTAGGACGCCCTTTTTGCGATCTCGTGAAAGCCAGACACCAACCAGGCCGGCAGCCACCAGATGATGCCCATTGAGGTGTGCTGAAGGTCATTCTTGACCATGCAGTGCCCCATCGATGCTCGGTAAAGGTGTTGATGCAACCCCAGACTGCAATGATGCAAGAGTCGTAGAACTCTTGACCCCTTTGCCGCCGTGCTTGAGAGCCTGCTGTCCAAGGTGAAGCAGGATCGTTAGGACGATGCCGTATGCGATAAAGGCAGAGCCCATGATGAATGTGCAGCACACTGCCGAGATGGTCGCCGCGGCAGAAGCCTTGAGAATGCAATGCCACCAAACAGCATCTGACCCAAGCTGCAACTGGATGATTGCTCTAGGATCAAATGTGCCTTCACTTGGTATGGTCTGACTCTTCCCAAGAAGCCCTTCTCCAGGTGCAGCCTCAGATATGTCCATGACAATCTGTGCAATCAGCATGAGCATGAGCCTTGGCAAAGTTGCATGCACGTTCGATGCGTACTCTCTTCCCCATGTAGATGTCCCAAGAAGTATCCACCACTGCCAATGCTGTGCCGAGCACCGGGGACAGGTACATGCCATCGAGATCGTACCCAGACCGAGTACCATGCCTATTGGGAAGATGATGCCCCATGCCAGGGACTGGATGAGGATGTGCGTCCACATTGTGCTGCCCATAGGTCTTTCGAGACGGCTTCGCCTTCAGGTATTGCTTCGGGGCCGCCATGTGCGCTGACGAAGGCTGCGAGTGCGAGAAGGGTGAGGGAAAGGTGCCGGGCCGCGTACGGAAGGTCGGCGACATCCTGCTGATCTGTGAAGGTGATGACTGAAGGTGTAGAAGAGATGGTCAGCAGAATCGCGGCAAATATGAAGGGGGGTTTGATGCGCGAGTCGCGTGGCAGCCACGACCCTTGAACGCCTCCGGCAGTTGTGGAAGGAGCGAGCTGCGTTGATCGACAACACTTGCGCAAGTGCTGATCTTCCGAGACACTTTGTCTATCCACGTTGCTTTCAGTCCTCCCACTCACAGGTATGGCTAGCTTTGATCACTGTATGCAGATGCCCCCAACGGCTGGGGCAATTTCACATTCTATTGCCATATGATGGTGCTCACAAGCATAGCGAAATGTCGACAGATCTCAGCTCTGAGAGCACCACCAGACGAGCAGCGATCCGAAGACAGATGCACACATCCAACACTTCAGACTAAGCTTGCCGTTTCTCAAGCAACACTGTCAGACCTTCAGGAGCAGCGCAATGCCCTTTGCTCGGACCCTTCAGCAATGATCAGAGATGACAGACAGTGAAGTGGAAGAGAAGGCATTGTCAGCTGCCAAGAAGATCACTCAAAAATACATAAGGCTCCTGACACAGTACAATGAGATCAAAGCGTGGCACCAACTTGATAGGCCATGATCGCAGAAATCGACAACAGCGAATCGTGGATGTCATGAAGACTTCGATCTTGCTGAGACGACTGAGAAGTGCAGCGATGCCCACTCGGAGAGTAAATGTACAAGACTACAAGCTGAAGCGTGTACGAACCTTCTCGTCACCAGTTTTCCATTTCCACTCTTGTCCACTGCGACTGTATGCCTTTGTCTATGCGTCTGAGCTTCAATGTGAAACGAGGTCCTAGCTCTTGCAGACCACACGAATCTCCTCAGCACCCTTCATAGGCTTTCCATCAGTCCTTGTACCTGTTTCTCAGTCGCTCGCTTGTCTCGAAAGACGTATCGATGTCGACGAACAAAGATATATCTCGCTGGTTGTGTAAGGGTCACCACTTGTCGACCTTGGATCTCAGGATGTGATGGAAAAAACGACTTGAACAGATGTGCTGCCAGGAGACCGCGGTGTCTTGAAGCCATTCAAGATCATTTCTGGGTAGTGATTCGTTGGATTGCCATGTCCTGGTAGCTTGGCGCCTGGGATCCAATTGCTGATGCTAAAGTGAAACATGGGACCGACTGGCAGAAACACAATATCAAGGCCGCTCGGTACCTTCTTGTGTAGATGTTGGTTGAGGATGATGACATGGGTATACTCTCGATTTGCTGCGAACTTGGAGATTTCTCGTATCGAGAACTTATATGGATGCGAAAGTGTGCTGTTCGTCGATGTACTTTGCGTTTGGAAAGAGGTCTGCCAGCAGTCAGCGGTCGTTGTGAAGCACTGAGTTGATGCTCGTCGTGACCAAGACTTTTGGTGCGTAGTCTGGCGGAGGATCAAAGAGCCTTGGGAAGCGTATGGCAAGCGATTCTGGAGTCATGCCAGGTCTGTTGCTGTGGAAATGGCTGAAGTTGCGACTGAGGGCGCTTCGCTTGGAGCCCGCTCGACTGCACGATCACCGTCTTCCTCGTTCTCCTCGTTCTCCTCATCCTCTCCTCTCATCTGTGTCCAGCATACTGTCTGCTCGTCCTCATCTTCGACAGCCTCCAGAGTCTCGCCATCCTCCCCTTTGTGCCAACTTCTGCCTCTTTGGATTGAGCACATCAATGCTTAGTCCAAGAGTACCCTCATCCTGATCTTGCTCGCTAAAGCATCCCGTTCTCTTTCTTATCTATCGTCATAGGAACATTGCGTGCTCTTCGCTGTTCGCGCAGTGCTGGCTGCTTGTCTTTCGGCTCGTCGTCGCTTATGTCGCTCATCTCGTTTCGTGCTTGCGGCTTCCTTCTTCGCTTTGAGTGGAGATCTTGCCGCTTGATCTTGTTGGCTATCTTGAACCCTGCCATCGTCTGAGATGCTTCCACGTAGTCGTGTGTACCAGGATGTTGTA
This sequence comes from Lumnitzera racemosa, assembly GCA_024138005.1. NCBI lineage: Eukaryota > Viridiplantae > Streptophyta > Magnoliopsida > Myrtales > Combretaceae > Lumnitzera > Lumnitzera racemosa. The sequence continues at coordinate 22,308 of JAMXBC010000279.1, read as the reverse complement.
GCTGCGAAAGTCCAGTCGGCAACCAAAAATTTAGGATGTGAGTTGTTTGGCTTTCTGCTGCACACTTTCACCTGACAGGACATCTCTCGCAAGCTAATGCATGCTCGCGTCTTCTTTCAACAACCGTCATGCTGATCAAGAGGACGCTCGTGTATGCTGTTTACGAGGTGGCGTTGAAATGCGACGTCTACGAGGCAGACGATGCATGGACAACGGCTGTTTGTGCTGTACTTCCACCCTGGCAGTTCACAGGTGGCACTCGCGAGCTCGTCCCCCCATGGCTTGTCCAAGCCTGCTATCACAGACGCTGGACACTGATCAGTGGGAGCTATCGATTTCTGCCACAGATCTCTCCTCAAGGCCTGGTCGACGATGCTCTAGCAGCATACACATTCGCCCGAGCCTGGCGAAGAGACGATGCTAGCGACAGGCCTGTGATCATAGCTGGGGCTTCTGCTGGTAAGTGACTCTGAGGCCACCACAACTAGATTGACAAGACAGGCTTCTTCATGGCGTGCTTGATATGCCATCACGCCAGAACATACCCATGCCTAAGACTATGCTCTGTATCACAGGCACGCCTACCTTTCAACATGACTTTTACAGATCTTCGATACTCACTCGCCGAAGCCTATTGCCTACGAGGAAGTCAGACACTGGCTTGAAGGCCCTCTCGTCGCTGGCGACCTTCCTGGGGCGAGCCAACTTTCGCAATGGCCATGCTTAACCACAGATGGCTCACGCAACACCTCCTTCAACGCTTCCGAGCATCAGAATATCAGCGACATAGGTCTGCAGAGATGGGATCTGTATGACTACTATGTCTACACCAATGCATATCCAACGATGCTCGCTGACATTGACCCTGGTTTCTATTCTCATTCTTCGATCAGACAAGATTGGCCACCGACAATCTTCGTGCAAGGCGGCGCAGACCCATACTTGCCACTGAGCATCATCACACAAGCAGCTGGAGCCATTGGCGCTGATAAGACAACAGTCTTAATTGCTGAGGGTCAGCCGCATCTATTCGAATCGGCAACTATCTGGATGACGTGGGCATTGCTGCAGACATTGTTAGAGCAGCGTTGTCAAGGCTAGACGCGATCACAGCAAGGACATGAATGGATCAAGTGAAGATACAAGTAGCTACGGCGCTACTGAGTGGTCCTCCAGGTCTATGCCCTTGAGCTGTGCTCAATCTCTGGCTTGGCGGTTGGCACTCCCTCCATTGCACCACTTGGCAGAGTCAAAAAACCACTTGGAGTACCGGATTGCGGGAGACCTGTGTGCGATTCTCCAGGTCCACCTGCTGGCATACCAGACACTGGTGGCAGTCCAGCGCTGAGAGATGGTCGACCACTTCTAGCAGCATCGGATGGCTTCTGCTCTGGACGCTGGACGCTTCGAGATGGCTTGCTCTTGTTCCAAAACCAGCCAGCCTTGGTGCCAGACGCACCGCTGTTGCTCACTGCTGTGGTTGCAGTGCTCGTGGAGGTACTGAGAGGCGTGCCGCTGATTTGTTGTCAATGTGCCTGTGCCGACAGCAGTACCAGAGCCAGATGGGGGTGTACCAGTGGTGTTGGAAGCCATGCCAGTGCCGTTGAACGATCCTCCACTGCCGCCTGGGCCAGTACCATTGTCGATACGCTTGGTGCACCTCCTGTTCCTCCGCCGAAGCTGCTGGAACCACTCTCATCAACACCGCCAGTCTCGTAATATGCTGCAGCAGCGCTCTCGTTGCTTGTGTAGTTGGCAGAGATGTCTATGCCGATCTGGTGCCAAGCGAAGAGGCCATCGCTGATGCTGTCTCCTACGTAAAGGTATTTGACGAATGGATCATAGTCGCCAAGAGTGACTGCACTGAGCAGACTGTCTTCCTCGTTTGTGGTAACAGATTTGTGTTGCCGGGAGTAGGGCTGACCGCTTCCACGCATCACGAAGCTCAGTGTCGTAGAAGAGCTGACTGATGCTGCGAACAGTGCCGCCAGAGTATGTGCCGTTGTCGTAAGCAGTGACATCCTCGTGGACCATGACGTGTGTATGAGTAGCACGGCCATCATAGTGACCTGGTACCAGCGTGTTGTAGGAGACAACGCCGTCATCGTCTGTAATCTGGATAGCTCGCAGGTATGTGGAATCCAGACTGCTCTCCTTTATCCCAGAGTATATTCCAGTGCTATTGGCATTCCACTTGTCGATATGAGAACCAGAGACTGGCCTCGCAGGTGTTGAGTCGATGAACTGGAGCTCAAGATCCATGTTGACACCCTCCTGATCCTCAGTGTCATCCTGACGGATCATTCGCCGCTGACCCAGTAGGGACCGATGGTGAGCTGCGGTCCAGGATGCAGGAAGTGTTGGTGGTGAACACATCGTCTTCAGAGACGCTGCCGGTGTAGTTGTGACTGACGTCGTATGCTTCAATTTCGCTAGAGTCTCGCCTGGCAAGAGCGCGTCGCTTGAGAGTCACAAGCTTCGCTGCTCTACGTGCCACAGCACGCTTCTGGAGCTCGCGGGCCTTGAGACTGTCAGCACAGGCGAGCCAGCTTCTCTGCACCTCGTGCGGCTAGAGTCTCATGCAACGCAGCCTGGCGCTTGAATGAGAGACTGCTTCTGACCTCGCCTGGGTGAGCTGTGACAATCAGAGGTGAGGCAGTAAGTGCCAATGCCGCAAGTGTCTTGAAGGAAACCATATTGAAGGATGAGTTGGCTGATGATGAGTGAAGCAGAACGCTCTGAGACACCATACTTAAGCATGTGCTTACCTTCTGTGCCCGTCAACGCATGACGAATCTCGTAGTACTGCAGACAGCACTACGACAAGCATTCGCAAGCCTGCCTCTCAAGCCTCACACGTAGTGGTCCTGCGAAAGACTTCTTGGCAGCTGGATCGTCGTCAGAGCCTGTTTGCGGTCCAGAGCGTCTCGCTACGACTTGTAACGACCATGTTGAGCGTCTGACGAATGCCAGCGCCATCTGAGAAGCTTACGCAGTCGCATACCGCAGATGTAGAAAGCCAGAGAGGCTTGTCCAAAGTTGAAGCATTTGCCTACGCGGCAGGGTCGGCAGATTCTCGGCGTCAATTGGCCGAGCCACTTCACATGTTTTGACGAGGGCAAGTGCGAACATGAAACACACTTTCGACAGAGGTATTGCGACTACGACAACCACCCTTCGACATGGCGTATGCCATCGAAGTACCAGCAGAGACCAATCCACTTACTGAGAATTGCTTATCCCACGTCCTACGATCTGCATCGTCATCAATCCACATCAAATACAAACGGGGACCAAACAGCTGCAACAGTGGGAGAAGACCGACATTACTACGTCCATCTGCAATCTGCATACCTCGATCGACGACTACCACTGAGCTGCGGTACCTAGCTATCATACAGTTGAAGAATGGCATCGAAAAGTATTGGAGAAAGGACTGCTCTCAAGTATGTACAGCTTCGCTTCATCCTTCCAACGACCTGCGCACTTTGAAACACAGGCTGACGTAACTAGTGCTGTTTCGAAGGATGACAAGGCGATCATACGATCGAGACTGATCGAAGGCACTCTCAACGAGCACGACCATCGCTTGGCCTTGCAAGCAGCCCTTGTAGTGGCCAAGATCGCTCGGTTTGAGTTTCCACATGACTGGCCTGACTGCGATCTCCTCCATCCTCACACGATACGGAAGACGTACGGTCCAACGCCACACCTATCAATCTCCAGGGCTCTGCTTCTACTGCTGCACATTACGAAGGAGCTGTCAACTGGGCGACTTCTACGAAACAGGCAAAATCTCCAGCGGGCAACACCAAACATCGTTCCACCTAGTCGGTGAGCTCTATGCACAGTCTCTGGGTAGCGTGCTGTCATCTTCCAACACACTTGAAGCACACGAGACTGAGGCAAGCTCACGCAAAGTCTGCTTGCCATCAAACTGCTGCGACGACTGCTCGTCTTTGGCTACGAGCACTTGAATCGTGAGCAAGATGTGCTTACATTCTGGCCGCTCGCCATCGACAATCTTGGCGCCATGTTGCAACTAGTGAAGTCTGGCACCTGCCCTCCTGGTCAGCAGAAGCTTATAGAGAAACACATACTGCAACTTTCAAAGCTAACACCATGAGACCGCCAGAGACCATCCAGCAGCCTTTATCCTGCTCCCTGGATCCCTCGATGTCGTTCTTGCGTACGGTCTATCATACAAGAGCTTGGAGAGAACTGGGGCACACACACAATGACAAAGGCAGTCATGACGGATGAGACCACTGATGAACGCACTATGATGGAGAAGTTCGCCTTGAGAGGTATGCTAGTCATTCGAGCTGCATCAAATGTCTTCAACCCAACACAGACCTTTCAAATACAAGCATCCCCAGGATAAAGAGGAGCGAAACCAGTCCAGTCGACCTCATACGCACAAGGATACTCTCAGAAGCTTTCGTCCGCGAGGTTTAGAACACCGTGGTCACCAAAGTTCTTCGTATTTCGTCCAAGCGACCTGCAAGAGTGGCAGGACGATCCTGAGGAGTGGGAGAAGAAAGAGGAGGCAGAGGGTGAAGACTGGGAGTTTAGCATACGACCATGCGCTGAGAAGCTATTCCTGGATCTTGCTATCAACTACAAGAGCATCTTGGTGGAGCCACTCCTGGCTGCCTTCAAGAGTGTAGGCAGGATCGACAACGAGGACATCTGGCTCAAAGACTCAATCTACACAGGCAGTGGGTCTGGCTGCACCAGTCCTGGTATCATATTTGGGATTCGATGAGTTCTTCAGAGCACTCTCGTGCATGAAGTCAGAAGACATCTGCGCACTACAACATAATACGACGTCGTGCGGCAATACTCATTGGCAGTGGATCCCCATAAAGAGTGAGATCGCCAGCAAAGAACTTGCATACCAGATCTTCCAACATCTACTCACGAAAGATGGCCAGCAGGTGAACGACCAAGTTGTCAGAGTCAGCGGGACGCCATCTGAAGTATCTCATTGAGGAATGGGAGTTCAACGTTGACAAGTTCATGCCTTTTGCAGAAGCCATCTCTACCAATCTCATGCAATTGATCAGCGAGGTGGAGCTTATCGAGACCAAGATGGCACTGCTCAATACCATCTCAGTCATGGTTGAACGCCTGGAGCATAACATCACACCCTTTGCAGAACGAATCATCCATCTCCTACCACCTCTCTGGGACCAGTCAGGCGATGAACTACCTCATGAAGCAGGCTGTCTGACGATTCTGGCTAGGCTGGTCGATTCGATGAAGGGACTCACTGCCTTTCCATGCACTCATCATACCAATCGTTCAAAACACAGTCATGCCTGGTTCTGAGACACAAGTGTACCTACTGGAGGATGCACTGGACCTGTGGGGCTAAATAGTATCGCAGACACTACTGGACAAGCCTCAGAGCAGCTTCTCAGTCTGACACAGCATCTCTATCACATCTTCGACATGGGCTCAGACAGTCTGCGCAAGGCACTAGAGATCGCAGAGTCGTACGTCTTGCTGGCTCCAGAACACATGCTGTCTGATAGTGTTCGCAACAGACCATTTGCATCACTTTCACAGCTGATCGGAGACCTCAAGACTGACATCAACGGAGCAGTATTTCTCTTGCTAGAGGACATGCTGCGAGCAGCAGAGAAGCTTGGAGGAGAGAAGCCATCAGCCAGACATGGTGGACCTCAACTCATCCGGGGTGCTTCCAAAGATCCTTGCTGGCCTGCATGGAGCTGGCGAGCACATTGTACAACTGGACCTCGTGCTGAGAAGCCTCCAGTTGATGGCATCGTGGAGACGGACTATTTCTCCATCATCGCACGATTGATCCTGGGATCTCGACAAACATTCTGTCAAGCTGTACCGCTATCAGCACCACACATCGATGGCTCAAGTGCTGAGCTGTCGCAGACGATGAAGTGGTTGCTGGAAGAGTGGTTCAGCCATTTCGAGAACATTGGTGACCCTTCTCGACGCAAGCTCATGTGCTGTCACTGACCAAGCTTTGGAGATGGTCAGCCATTCATCCTCAGCCAGCTGCAGTCACTCATGACCATGTGGACTGATCTGATGAGGGAGATATATGAGGATCAGCAGGATCAGAGTGGAGACTCACTGGTCATGCAACGCCTGAGCTGTCAGAAGGGGCGCAGTCTCCAGAGGATAGGCGTATTCGCGACATGAAGCTGGCAGATCCAGTGCATCGTATCCAGACGGCAGACTGGATCAAAGCACTATCTTCAGCAGACGATGGCGAGTCAGCCAACTTCCAGGAGGAGTGGGTGACCAATGTAGACAAGGAGGTGGTCAAGGCGTTCTCAGATCTTGGCATCATTGTGAGCATGCCGATGGACCATGCACATTGTTTTGGGGGTTGTGCTACAGCCTTCTGCTGTCGATCATTCTTGTACTGATCTTGATACCCTCTTGTATTGTAAGAGCATTGATGTGATTTCTTGCAGGAAATAATCTCTTGTGAGAGCTGGTCGCCAAGAACGACATGATAAGAGCCCGTACCAGACGCTCACTGGTATAGACCAAGCAAGAAGACTCCGAGCTACCTCACGCTTCTTCCTTGCCTAATCCTTGCGCTGAGGCTCGTTCTCAGATGCCATATCTCTCTCGTTGGCCGTCTGGCCCTTCAAGCGTTTGCAGGCGTCAAGACGCATACCGCGGGGCATGATTGTCGCACTGATAGCCTGTGTGTGAAAACACAATGCAGCGACGTCAAGGTGTATTCGACGGTGCCTGCCTGAGCTCCAAATCAATGCCAAAGAAAGGTGGTCAGTGCTTTGGCTGCACCAATTTCTTGAGAATTCACCTTGCGATCCTCTCTCTTCTTTTTCTCTATAGAAAGTTGTCACCTGGCATACAGAAATACGACGTCCTGTCTCTACATTGACTGCGAAGTTGAAGTTGCCAGGGAGAAGAGACATGTCTCTCTAAGAAGCGTCACTCAGATTCAATGGCTGGCGACTCCCGTTGGAGACATACATCTCTCACTCACATCTCTGAGAAAGCTCTTGAGATCGGCGTTTGAAAAGCGAATGTCCGAGCATCACTTGTGACCCTGTAAGTCATCATTCCGTTCTGCTTCATCCATCTTCCTTCAACATCGCCACATCAGATAGTCGGGCGTAAGCGCCACTCACTGCTTCACAGATGTCACAGATCCTACGCATGATCATGTGAGAGGGCTGAAATAGCGCCTCAGCAGATCATGGCATTCGTCAGCACATCCATCTTAGAGTGAGCAGCATAACGTCTTGTCTCTATCGATCGAAACTCCTTACATGGCCACGATGAGCAAAGAGAAAAAAGAAGGAGTGGAACTTCACAGTTGGTGATAAGCGAAAGACACAAGGCGAGAAGGCAGTGCGTGCCAGAAACGAAAAGTGAAACAGCAGACCAACTTTCAGGACGAAGATGCATACACAAGCGAAGAGGAAGAGGGAGGTCAAGCGAATACCATTCAAGTTCCTGGACTTGCCGTCTGAGCTACGGCTGCGAATATATGACGAGGTCTTGCTGCTGAAGATGCCAATAGATCTTGGAGGTGATGTCAAGCGACTGCTTAATTGACTGACAATCAGCAGATTCATGGAACTATCGTATGGTCGCACCTCGACTTTTCACTATTCTCGTCAATCACCAGATCCACGAAGAGGCGTACCGTGTGTTCTATGCACAACCATGCGACTGTTCCCTCTCGAAGGCAGATTCTTTCACACCAAGAAGCCACTGCTGATGCGACTGCCACAGCGATATCGAGCTGCTACCAATACATTTGAGATCAGGCTAGGACGTGGCTGGACTGCTCCCACCGCGAGGACAAAAGATAACACCTGAGCTGGGCCTAGCGGATTGTACGAATGTGAGGAGTCTGAGAATTTCGTCGAATGCGACCCAAGCGATGCTTTCTTCGCAGGCTTCCGTGGAAAGGATGCTACAGAGGGACACCTACAAAGACTTTTGCGTGGACCTACTGTCCGCACTGCTTGAGCAATGTCCCAGCATCTTGCTGGTGGAGATCGATGCCAACCAGCTGTCAAGAGGACGCTCCACTGATTCTGGCATTGAGAGCTGTAATACGGCATCACAACAAGATTCTGAGATGGGGTCCATTGCAAGGCTGGTCGAATGCTGTTGACGATAGCATCACTGCAGGGTTTGGAAAGTCTCATGGCGAGCATGACATCTCCAAGGTCATGCCAATCGTCCAGTAGAAGCCTGAATCCTAGGGTGCGGCTCAATGGGCTGACAATCGTCCATATCGCTGGAATTCTGCCAAGACCAAGTTCGCAGACCAGCATCTCGATATCAAATGCCGCCGCCAATCCCTTACGTCATCCTTCAATTCCTATGCAGCATTCTAATGTGCTTGATGTAGACCCCCATTGACTGGTTGTCACAGGCCCCAAACCCCTCGATCTGATCTCCACAATGATTCTTGTCGGTGATACCGGTCATATCAACAGCTTTCATTTGTTTATCACCGCCGCCGCGGAGTGTAGGCTAACGATGTCATAGAGTGTGAAGCTGTTCAAAAAGTTTTGTGTTGTGAATTTTCACCCCTCATCCTGCCTCACAATTCGCATTAGAACACTTCACCAAAAACATCACCACCAGGCAACCATGTCGACCGATTACAAGTTTTGAAGGATGGATGGGCCTTGACAAGGACTCTGCCAAGGGTAAGATGGTTTGGCAAGAGTATCAGCCAAAGCCGTTTGAAGAGACCGACGTTCGATATCCAAATCACCCACTGTGGTATCTGCGGTTCAGTTAGTAGCCTTTTGCTTGTGACACCCAACCTGACCAATTCAGGATTTACACACACTGCGCAGTGGATGGGGAGAGACCCCGTATCCTTGCTGTGTTGGCCATGAGATCGTTGGCAAGGCATCCGTGTTGGCCTCAAGGTTAGAAAGGGCATCAAGGTCGGCGACAGAGTCGGTGTCGGTGCCCAGAACTCCTCTTGTTGAAGCCAGACTGTGAGGAATGCTCCAGGGCCTTGAGAATCACTGCATGCACACTGTCAACACCTTTGCAGACAAGTACCAGGTAGGTCGAATGCCAAGACTCGCATGCAGAAACTGACCTCTCCGCAGATGGTAGCCTTTCGTACGGGGCTATGCCGACTACCACAGAGCCCCATCCCACTTCGTCTTCAAGATCCCAGATCCATCCCTAGCGAAGAGGCAGCACCAATGCTATGCGGCGGTATCACACTGTACAGCCCCCTGAGAACAACGGCTGCGGCCCTGGCAAGAAGGTGGGAATCTTTGGGTTTTGGGTGGTCTTGGACACTTCGGCGTGCCTAACGCCAAGGCTCTTGGAGCAGACAAGGTCGTCGGTATCTCCCGAAAGGCTGAGAAGAAGGACGATGTCCCAAGCTTGGCGCAGATGAGTACATTGCCACAGATGAGGACAAGGACTGGCCAAGCACCATGCTCGCAGCCGGGACCTGATTGTCTGCACTGTCAGCACCCAAAGATGCCACTCATGGACTACCTGGGTCCTTCTCAAGACAAAGGGTACCTTCATTCAAGTGGGTTGCACCAGAGGACATGCTTCCACAGGTCAACGCCTTTGCATTCAACGCCAAGGGTGTCAATTTGGTGGTAGCATGATTGGTCCCAGGTCAGATCGAGGAGATGCGCAGCTATCGCCGAAAAAGAAGATCAACCATGGATCAACAAGTACTCCATGAAGGATGCCAACCAGGCTATTGTCGATATGGAGTGGCAAGGCTCGATTCCGCATTACTCTCGTCAACGAGAAGCACTTGTAGATAGAAGATTCAAGTGTATGAATGATGTGAGATGAAGTGAGGTTGGTCATTGTGATCATTAAGGTGCTGACATGTGAAGTCTATTCTGCCTCACACGCCAAGGCGCACCTCCGTCTATGTTCTATAGTCTCCATTGATAGTAACGTACTCATGACTGAAGTCGCACGTCCAGAAGACTGCTTCGTACTTGCTCTTCTTGTTGACATCCTGTGTCGTTGAGCTTGACCAGGATCTCCAGATCCCAAATTCAAGCACTTCCTTTGCCTCACCCTCATCAACCTGCTCAGGCTCACCTCTACCAAAAGCTTGAGCTCAGCCACTGCCTCTGCTGGTACGAAGGAGACGCTGGTCTGATTGGGAATGACTGGTGTCGAGCTGGTGGCGATGGCGGGTGTCTCTGGTGAATCCATGATGCCGCAGTGTATCCAACAGCGCAAGGATACGTCCCAGTTTGCATCCTTGCCATAGGAGGGCGCACTTGAGCATGCACTTGTGGCAATGCTGACTGGCTGCTCGCTTGGCAGTCATGTAGTCTGTGTCTGACTGCACTTTGATTGTGACGAACTTGGTAGCGCCTTCTCCGTCGCGCACAACGAGCTGTGCTAGATCAACCATGAGGCCGGTTAGAGCTCCCTGAAAGGCACTGAGGTCTCCCGGACTGCTGATACTCAACGGCTTGGTGTTGGCTGGAGCTGCTGCGCCATTCGCCAAACAGAGCGACTGTATCGTTCGTGCTAGTGTCTCCGTCGATGGAAGATGCAGTTGAAGCTGGTGTTGCACCTCTTGACAGGATCTCATGCAGCGAGGAAGGCTCGATCGCAATGTCGTGCAGACGATTCCTAGCAGTGTGCCATGTTTGGATGGATCATTGCCAGCGCCCCTGGTGAAGCCCGTGATGGAGTACTGCGTCTCTGGGTGGAAGGGAGTGTGAATTTCGGAGACAGCTTTGGAAAAGTGTTGTTGTCAATTGCTGAAGCAGTTCTTGAGCCAATGCTCGTGGAGGCCAGCCTGCGTGGCCTTGGGAAGGAGAGTGACTTGTCGATTGGCAGTTTGGCCAATGACTCCAGTGTCATCCAAGAGTTCGTGCTTCCTCAGCGCAGATGACAAGCAGTTTGTCGTTCGTGCCATGGTCTCTGCATTTCAAGACCAGTTTGCCAGTGACGGTTGGCGTTTCCGAGTTGCGACCACAGCTCGAAGCCATTTTGACTTGCGAATCAGCAGCTTCTTCATCGGAGGTCGCCTTGAAGAGGTTCCTGGTGAAACGCTGTGGCGCACATGGCTTTTATCACAGGCATGTCGTCGTATTTGTATTGCTTGCCTTGAACCTGCATGACTGCTCCTGCAGAAAGCTTGGGTTGGCCGGGAGGTTGGGAATTATTCGTTCGGAGGTAGCTTCGATCGGCAGGGCTGAGTATGGCGGACCTCAGGCGTTTGATAGCCGCTTGGTGAGCTTCTGGCAACCTGTTTGGAATGGGCAAGAGCGCCCAGTCGCACCTGCCAGCGACCAGTATACACTTAGTCGAAGGGAAAAGGAAATTTTTCGAAAAAATACTTTGTGAGTCTTGTTCATGCAGCAGAAAAAGTTATGCTTCTATCGATTGGCCAGGCCAAGCTTTTTTGGGGAGCCGTGCCTCTCACGCGATCAACTGCCAGCGTCATTAACTGAGGGCAAAAGTTCATGCTCAAAGGCTAGAGCGTTGTCGGATCGCCAGCACACTTGAGCAGATCGTTTTCGAACACAGCAACAAATCCGGCCAGTAGAGTGCAGGTGACACACAGAAAGGTAAGGCGTTCGCAGTATGAGCAAGCACAAGGTAGATATTACGACGATAGCAATCACATCTTCAAGAAGGCTGACTGGTTCCCAGTTTGTCACAGAAGACTCAACCAGTCTGGTACATAGCGCGACAGATGGGGGAATACATATAGGCCTCAGGACGGCAGGCCAAGCAGTTCACACAAGAGAAGGCAGCACTGGCAAAGATGGTCGATCTTAATCAGGCAGGGCAACAGCTGGTCAAATTGGACCTTTTTGAAGCAAGGCTTGAAGATTTACCAGTGGCAGGAAGGACGTGGACAATGCATCAGAGGGAGGTGAACGTTGGCATGACCCAACCGATCACCAGCCCAGAGGCCCAAATTGTGACAAGCAAGAAAAAAGGGGGGAAGGATCTAGGGCTCTCCGGACAATTTGTCGACGAATTTGGGGGCAAGGAGAAGCCTGTGACCAAACGAGCCTGTCGGGACGGACCTTGATTTGCTGGCAAGAAGTTTGAGGATAAGTTGAGGCCTGAGAAGGAGCTCGATCGTAAGAAGGAGGCAGGTTTCATTGTCAGCATGCTTGATGAGGGGCTTGGTTTAATTGGTGGAAACGCATTCCTTATAACCCGTTTTTCTCCTAGCTGCATAGGCCTACGACAATCCACTACCGATGAAGAAGCTTCCAGAGGCGCCAAGAAACTCCGGTGTCACTATCCACCATATGATTGCACTTTCATTATCAAGGCACTGGCAGGTCTGAGCAAGGCAAACCTGCGAGGAGTTCCTTTTTAACAAAAGGCTTCATGGCTTGCCAAGCATAGGAGGCGACGACAAGGTTGAGGAAGTCAGATCGCCAAATCGCGGAGCCAAGGCCATGAAGAAAAGCCCAAGCTTGAGGGTATGAGGCAAGACATCAGAGACGGTGGCAGCATTTTTGGTCTTCGCGTGGGGAGGAAAGGCTCGTTGTAAAGGCACATCACTAAACGGGTGGAAGCACAATGAGCTGGAGCGGGATACGAAGCAAACAGAAAAAGTTCTCGCCCTCAGTTTGACACGATTCTCCATGGCGCCAAGCTGCAGTCTCACACAAGGCCAACCAGAAGATGCTCCTCATCGACCCCAAAAAAAGGTATACCTTGCGACTCTGGAGCACGTTCCTGGACGGCAAAGACACCACGAGGGCGCTACACTTTGGGAGCCCACGGGAAAGGAGCGAAAGCATAAACCTTTTCTTGAAGGGCCCATTGCTTTGGCAAATCACTTGCAAGGGACTCAGGATTCGTCTGGACAGATAGCGCGGCAATACTCTGGCGTTGGTGGCTATCGAATGGATGGCCCGGTGTTTGGTTCTTCCTGATGTCCATGAAGGACCTATTGGATCGGTTACACGATGCAATACTCGAAGTGCCGTGTCAGTCGGGAATGCTCAGCAACGAACCGGTTACTAGAAGACGGTGATTTGGTCGGGATAGAGAAATCATCATGGGAAGGGGCGCAACCAAGCAACAAGTTTGGCGACAAGCCATATCTTGGTTGAAAAGGTGCGTGGGCCCTTGTCGGAAGTGATCGAACGGTTGCTGACAGCATTGAGAAGGAGTACCTCAACGTATACCACAAGGAAGTGCTCGATAAGGACATCGATTTTTGAAGGGACGAAGCATCGTAGATGGGGAGCGAGGTGTGCTCCTATTGATGTCCATAGTTATAAGATTCTTGCGGCTTTCCCCCGGTCGCTGTGAATGCCCAAACTGCAATGCAAAGAGTTTTTCCAAAGTGATCTTGAAAGGGCACTTCTCCTGCAACGAGCTCTTGATGTCAATCCCTTAAGTATTCTGTATGTCTTGTATGGCACAAGTCGGATGCGTAGCTTCTGCAAGCTGTACCCTCAAAGAAGACCGAGGATGTGGCAGAGGTTTCGAGAAGAGAACGCCTAGTCCCAGTAAACTCCTGGAGCTGTCGACCGCCAAGTTGCCTGTGAGTGTCTTAACCTGGATCTGCCGTGCTTACTTTTTTCTGTTTGGGGTTGACCCCTGCCATTCTTGAAGAGTGGTGCATTGTCGCTGGGCCGTATGTGGAAAAAGAGGAATGTCGACGTGGGAAAGGCCGAAGCTGCACTACAATGAAGAGGCGTGCGAACCCAAAAGTGTTGTCTCAGACAGACGGCTGTGAGCCCGAAGTGACTGCCAGAAAGGTGTGCGGTGTGGGCGAGAGAGGTGGTGAAGCTGCGAGTAGCCAAATTGTCTTGGCTGTGTTTGCCTTGGATTGCGATTGTGCAATTAGGGACCAGAGGTCGCACGTGCAGTCGAAGTGGTGTGTTGAGAAGAAATCGTTCCGAGTAGAAAAATCCATGGTGTTTGGTAAGCTCCACTTGCATACGGAATTAAGCATTCAGCCCTCATTTGATAGGTCATCATTTGACTTTGGCTACAGCGGCATGATTGGCTTGCGGGCCATCCAGAGATTCATAGAGGGCAGGCTGAGCGCGGGGAGACGTGTTGACATATCTGTGGGAACGAGGGATTATACCCAGAAAACTGCAAGGCGGCAGTTCATGCAGGAGACGGGATCGGCGCTTTTTAAAACGATCCCTGGAGCGGTAAAAAGCTGCCTGTTCTCTGTCGGCTCAGTGTCGAGAGCGGCCTGTGTGCCTCTCCAGATACTGGGCTTCCGGTCCTTGTCTTCTCTTGTGATTGCCCAGAGTCTTGCGGTATCGTCTCAAGGCGGAAGGAATATGACGTCTGCATGTCAGCAAAGCCTCAATTCTTCGTGCACCAACCTGAATGATCAAGGCCGCCTTCGAACATCGCTGTGCATGCCCATCCCATATGCTCATTGGTGCCAGCGGATTTTTACAACATAGTCGACTAAAGGGTCCCAAATCTGATCGCTTCCCCCTCTTGTTGCCACACGTGTGTCGGTAAGATGACAAGCTTGAGTTGGTTGGTGTTTCAAAGTAATGTTTGTATTCCGGTCCTTTAGCATAGGAATTGGCGCCCGCCCCCAGCTGTCGCCACCATTCGCCTAAGAGAGAAAATGGTACCAAAGATGAGCTTCGCTTCGTCTTCGCGGGAGAGCGTCGCGACCGTGCCAGATACATCCCCCGTTGTGAGGGTTCTGGGGCCCCGTGCTGCTGCGCGAATGGTGGCTGTGTGGTCCTCGTTTAGTAATATGCATTCAGTGGTGGGAGGATTCGTGGTTGCCGTGGGTTAGACTTTGCGACCCCCACACTCACGTGGGATCAAGATATAGAAAGAGTAGAGCGACATAGCAGAGGGGCGGCCACGCCGATTTGTCAGCCGTGTGTGTAGTGTCGAAAAATTGGAGACAAAGTGCGCGTGTGCCTGCAATTAGAGGTGGTGGAAGTGTGCCTGACCATTTTGTTTGAAAGAAGCGCCCCACTTATGCCTTCGCGCGAGTTCACTTCCTTCAATCAGATTTTCTACTGAGGAAGGGTGTTTCCGCCCCTCACTCGGCTCCGCAATTTACAGAACTCGTCGGTCGCACACCCACTTGGCTGCGTGCAAGTTTATGCATGCGCACGCCTGCAGGACAACTGTGGCCAAGACTCTCCCCTCAGACATGCACGGGAGCAGCATGCTCAGCGGGAGCAAGCGAAAGACGATCTCTGCCAAGCCATGGTTGAATAATATCCCCCCTGCCCAAACAACCCTAATCACACCTTGCCTGTCAAGCACATGAGCGCATGCTTACCAATCCAATCCGCATACAGAAGGGTTGCCGTCTGCAAGGCGAAGTGAAGGGACCTCAAGCAATTCACATCTGGAAGCACTGAAGAGATGGCTCTGCAGTCCATCGCATCAACCAGTTGAATCAAGGAAGAGATCGGGAGGGCAGCTTTGGTCTGTCTTTTAGTATGATCAGTTTGGAACGAATAGTAAGTGGGGGATTAAACATGCTTAGGCGCGGCATAACAGGCTGTCAAGGAGTTTCAAAGTCAAGATTGCGGAAGCGTGCTCAGTCCTCTTTGTCACCAAATCAGGTCGTCGACCAGGCCATCTCGCGCGGTTTGGTTCAAACTACCACTACATCGCTAATCCATCCGCAAAAAGGTGGGTGGCTGCCCATTTGATTATCAAGGAGGAGATGCCATCATGAAGAAGGGTACCTACAATGTCGTCAGCCTGATCGAAGTGCTTGATGATCCCGAGAGGACACACTTTATATGGTTCTTGGATGTGCAAGAAAGGCTTGTCATGAAGGTTGGCCTTGGCGATCGAGAAGCCGTACCTGAGGGAGTGCCGACACTGGTTCGAGAAGATCCTTGGCTTGAGTACTCAGAAGGATCAACCCGGACATCAAGCCAGAAACTGCCTCGTCATAACGATGGGTCTGAAGATGTTGACTTTGGTGTCAGCGAGAGTTTGAAAGTCATCTGAGATGGGATGCAAAGTCTGAGGTTTCACCGCACATGCCTCCTGAGTGTGTGTTTTCAAAACATGGTACATGGGCGTGCTGCCGACATCTGGGGTGGTTCGCAAAAGCTGAAGGCTTGACAGTGTGACATGCAAAGATGGGTGTACGCTGTACTGTGCGATATGGAATATCCCATTGAACAGGGAAAGGTATGTGGAGTTGTAAACAGCATTCGGGGATCCTGTCCTTGACGAAAACAGGAAAGAGCAGTTCGCGAGCTGATGCTCAAAACTGCTTGAAAAGGATTGAGAAGCGGAAGCGATGCCAGAATGCGAGTAATGCATTGCAAAAGGGAACTTCCCTGCTGACTCCCGAAAACCCTTGGGTACAGGAAGGTTGCCCTCTTTGTCCTGAGGAAGAGAACGTGCAGAGCTTGTCGAGCCTCCCCAGAAGCAGATAACGGCCATTACTGGCAACATGGCCAACCTCTGGTCGTCATGAAGGCTGTGGACGCTTCAAGGCTCCGTTCTGCAAGCGCCTTCATTATGGAAGGCTTTTGGCAAATTCGTTTGTGTCACCCCGGACCTTTAGAACTTGCGGCTCCGCACAGAACTTCATCGCAAACCTTGGAGCGAGCACTGTTGCTGAAGGCATCCACCGCGACATTAGATTAGGATGCCTTGCAAAAGTTCCTCTGGCCAGATAGGACTTATGGACCTGATCCTCACCAGGAGCCTGCCTCAAAGGAGGCCACCTGGAGGCTCCGGCCAGAGCACTACCATGGCTGCTCAGCTGACCTTCCCTTCGACACCATGGCAAAGGCCATGCACGAGACCCACTGCAGACAAGCTTTTGCACTCGGCACTGGCGGTGAGAGCCAACAGAGAGCCTGATAGTCAGGAGACCCCGCAGGTTTGAAGACAAATCTACGGCCGCCTACCAAGAAGGATGCAACGTTCTTGCAGGAAAGAGGCTAACCCATTCCTCATCGAAGGGTTGAGCACCTTGACAATTCAAATGGATCTTGAGATGGCAGGGCGCTCAAGAGGTGGTGATCGCTCCAGGAGTGCCAAGAGGTTGCTGCAATGAGCTCACAAGTGTTGGCAACTTTGCGCGTCGTCAGAAGTGAGGATAGGTTTTCGACTCAAGTGAGCTGGGTTGATGCATCGACCCTTTCGCAATTGATGTTGACGCCTACCCTGGACCTACCTTACCCACTTTCCATCGCTTGTTGTGTTAACCCCATGATGGATTTTAGCGAAGGGGCGTTGGAGGACAAAACACGCCGCGTTGGCATTGAGTTAGCAGGATACCTATAGCTTGATATTGTCGTATACGGCCCCAGGGCCCTCACAACCA
This sequence comes from Lumnitzera racemosa, assembly GCA_024138005.1. Lineage (NCBI taxonomy): Eukaryota > Viridiplantae > Streptophyta > Magnoliopsida > Myrtales > Combretaceae > Lumnitzera > Lumnitzera racemosa. The sequence goes on along the minus strand of JAMXBC010000279.1, from coordinate 5,015 downwards.
GACTGAAGATTGGCTTTGTTTTGGGGAGAGGCTAAGTTCCGAGATTGGTTCGGACTCACCACTAGCCCGCGACGATGGCCAACAAGCTCAAAGCCATGAATTGTGAGTAAGCGCGTCTGATAGGCGGATTGTGTACAACACATCCTCCGTTATTCTGAGGCAGGTTACGTGTTGCCCTTGGCTCTTGGAATGACATAAGGGTATAGATGGTCATGTTGAATTTTCAGTGCGAACTTTGACCCATTCCCTTCCCATCCCAAACCTCAAGATGGTCAACCAACTTCTTGCATGCGTTGTGGCTGTGGTAGTCTGATCCAGTCTTGAGGCCAGTTCTGACCCTTTGCAGTTCCCCTTGCCAGGCTCAGTATTAGGATAGGTGGTAGGCGGTGGCGCAACGCAACAACAACCCATACACCAATTGGGGCCATTTTGCCAAAGGCGTCTATGCCTTTGGCGGACAGAATGAGGAGAGCGCTGGTCATCGCCCACGCAGTATAGCATCGCTCGCCTTCATCATCCTTTCCTGCGGAAGATTATTGTCCGACTAGGAAATTTCAGGGAGTTGGATCGTCCAGCGTGTGCCAGGCCCTGGATACCTCTCTTGTGCGGTGCTGGCATGGCTCTAATTGCGCAGAAATCCGTTTTTATAGGCCATACCATCCCATCTTTGGCCTGGTGCTGTGGCCGTCTTTCTCCAGCCATTCCTTGCTTGGCAACCATTTCGATTCGTAAAACACCAGAGGGTCTTTTCACTGCAATCTGGATCGGCGACTTGCCAAACGCTTGGCATTCAACGTGGCTTGGTCTTCGCTGGCACAGAGACTAGGCTGGGCCTCGTCGGGTCTGGCGGATGGATTGTGTAATCGTCTTTGTGTCATATGTGGCTGGCTTATGCATCGCCATCGTTGGGGAAGTGAAGGGAAGCAGAGCTCAGCAGTTGGCCAGACGCCAAAGGCCGTTGTGCGCCAACGCTGAAATGGTTAGAACAAGGAGGCCAATTGTTATGCTTGAAGGTGGATGAAAATGTCGAATGTATTCAGGACTCTTTGATCGTTTTGAAGCCTCCTGCCTCTGCTTTTGCGATTTGGACCTTTCCTCCTCACGTGGTCAGCATAGATGGTTTTGGTGGGTGTTTATGCATTGGTGAAAGAGGAAATTCTTGCTTTGTCAGCATATTGAGCAGTGCCTCTCGGGTCCCCTAACTCGGCGACGACAGAGGATTGGCGGCGCACATACTCCTCATCAGGTTTTCCTGGCAAAGGAGTTTGTTGGGGCATGAGGGCCTGGGATCCCTACCTTCCAAAGCGGTCAGACCGGGTAGGGTTCTTATGGGCTCCTGTGTTGCGCAACAAAAGGTCACCGAATGCCTTTCAGCAAACATCGTAGTGAAATTGGGTTCTCTCCAGTGCTTCGCTTTGGTGCTTTGAATGACTCTTGGGCCATTATGGATGTCTTGGGTGTAAGAACATGCGTCTCTCCGTTGCAAGCCAGTGACATCTGATTAGCTTCTTGCCACGTCCACGATCAAAGGCGATCCATGTGCTGGTGTAAGTGCTCAGGTCGTAAGGTCGCGGGATTGAGGATGTGAAGAGTCCAGATTAGATCCGTAAGATGAAGGCAGGTTGGGGAGAAAGTGATATTGGTGGTCCGAAACTGTGCCGACGTCGATGGAGTGCTGCTGTCCGATCGGTGTTTAAATTCCGAGTCCCAGGTTTTGATAGTATCATTCCTCCCCCTTGTGATATAGCCGCCCATTGAGTGACAGCAAGCCACAGTCAGTATCAGGTTTTTTGAGCATTCTACCTCACCAGAGGTTTGGAATGGACTCCCGCTCCAATACGAGCGCCATCGTACGTGCTAAAAACAGGATTTTTTTGCCACCTTGGAGGGCTCCCCACAACAGATTCATCCTTGTTCTTCCTCCAATCCGTGCTCTTGTTTGACAAGAACTTTCGCTGCGTCTAGGTTGTTTGTATCCCTAGCGAATGGCCGTGTGGCGGGTAGCACAATGTTGCGATTCTTTGGACAAACTGGCGGACTTTGAAAGTGTCCCTTTGTTTGATGCATTCTCTGAGATACATGTCGCCCTTGAAATCAACCAGCACTTTCGATCTTTGAAAATGATTCTATTGTGGTAGAGAGTGGCTACTACAATGTCGGGGAAAATTGGGATTGAATTCGACTGTGTGAACAGGATGGGTCTCGGTGCCTCTATGTTTGTTGGCGGTGGATCGACTGATTTGAAGGCTCGATGTTGAAGGTGTCTGGAGCTGAAGTCGTGAAGTTTGTGGTGCATAAAAGTGACCTTGTGGCCAGCCGCCCGCCTGTGTATCGGCGTAGGCAGTCACAGCACGATCGTGGTCTTTGGATCATCTGTGGGAATAGGTTTTTCCTCTCGTCTCATGTCGTGTCGTGCTTCCTCATCGCCTGCTCTGATTCCTGATGAGTGGCTGCAGCCTGCGCTCTTTTTCCGGAAGTTTCGCCCGGCCCGAAGATTTTTGCTCATTCACTGTCTGCTATATTGGCAAGCTTTGCTTACCAAAGGGCGGTCCCAAGAAGCTGTTAAGGCCCATCAAGTGCCGCCTTGGTCGCGTCGTCATGTGGATGCGGTGGGTGCAAGTGGGAATCGATAGCAATGAGATCAATGGAGGTCGACTTACGTGAGGCGCGTGTGTTGACGAAATGGTGTTTCAAAAAAAGAAAAAGCTGTCCAATGTTTGAGGAAGTAGCAATGCCGAGTATGCACAATGACGTCACACATGTGGGCCTACCACAAATGAGGCCTTTGTTAATAATCATGCTGGTTGTCATTATATGTCCGTTATCTTTTGCCCAAATATTCCCATGAAGCTGTTGTGTCGTTTTTTTGGGGCAGGTCTCTTCCTCCTTAAGTTGGTCCTCTTGAGGGGCGGCATCCATGGCTTCGGACAACGTCGTCTGGGATAGTAGGAGTGAGTCCAGTCGTCACAAAAAGGCTTGCCTCAGCAACTTCTCTAAGCTCTAAAGACCTGCTTGTTTGTTTTGATCCCCCCGTGACTCACCATAAAATCTGAGAACTGCAAAGTGACACTGATGCCGGCATCGTGAAGGTCCGTGCTCTCTTGCTCGCTATACAAGCCCAGATGGCAAGAGCGAGAGAATTCAGCTCCTCAGCGTTGAACATTCGGTCGAAGTGCCCTGAAGAGCTCAATCCTCAGCTGTTAGGCGTAGTTTGTCAGTTTCCGGGGGACATTGGTTGTCCAGAAGGAGCTTTCAGCAAGTTATTTGACAAGGCCGGCTATACACGAGCTTTCGATGGGTATGTGGTGATGTCTCTTCATTTGGCTTCTTGGCACGCTTGTCCAGTTCTCAAACTGAGGTATGATCCAGTGGGCAGATGTTCTGGATTTGTGCTGTTTGCTCGTGATCTTCCCACATCACCCTCCAATGCAGAACACTTGCTAATGTGCTCAATGCCAAGGCAAAGTCATTAGTTTGTCTGCGAATGTGCGGCTTAGAGTGTTTTGATGTCTCAATTTGTTGTTGATCGTGGTGCGCCCTCTCCGCCTGCTAGACCACTCCAAGCTTATCAAGGTATCAAGACTGAGATAGGTGGAGGCCTTTGGTTAGTGATATGTTGAGCTTCGTTTGTGTTGCCCAGCAAACCCTTTAATCAAACCTTCTCTGTGCCCGTGGCTTGTCCTTCTGTTTTACTTGTGAATCCACGGTTTGTCCTTTGCTTGCATATGTGCCATTGAATTTGCATGCTCCCCTCTGATGTGCTTGGCGTGTTTTGAGAAAGAGTGATTCGGTTCATAGTTTTTTTTTTCATTCCACGTACCTTGCATATTGTTGACGAACTTTTCAATCCGACCTCGTTTCAACTTCTCCATGTGAGAGAAAGTGGAACCATATGCAATTATGTCCAGAACCGCTCGTCAGGTCGTGGCAATCGCAGACATCCTAACGTCAAGGAGATCAGGAATGCCATCTCCTTGGGCTTGTCAAAGCGAGCTGCATTTTCCGATGTCTGACTTGTCCACTTTAAAGTCAATCAGTCTGGCCTGTGGATGCCAGCAATGCGCAAAGGCCAGCCATCGTTCCAGCTGGAGAATCCCCACCGGACCTAGGATAGCAAGCAGTCTCCTCTAACCACTTAGCCTTTTTGACTCAAACCTGATCGTTGAAATCGTGATTGTAAATCTCGAATCAGCGTCCATAAACCCAGAAGATCTTCCTATTGCCATCCACATTTTCTGCTCCATGTTTGTCAATTGTATCTTCCTTCTTGTGAAGTCCAGGGCTATATTGACGTTCTCGAAGGTGGCCGGGTTTGGCTTGCTGATATGTTAAGATTCTTGGGAAAGGATTTCGGGAGGTGGTGGTGGGACACCACGAAAGGGTCAGACTGATCTTTGAGGTGGACTTCCTGACGGAGATTGTTATTACCACTTGCCAAAGGTCTTTCCGAATTTGACCCAGCTCGCTCAAGCACTGCCTGTTGTTTGATGGCTCTCGTGGTAGGGAATGCCTTAGCGCGTGTCCGCACGATGCTGTATAATTGATGCCGGCAATTACAGGCGGAGTTTGGTAGCGATGCGGGGGGTGGCAGGGTTGAAGGGTTATTGTGGTCGAAATATTAAGTTGCTGAGTGGTGTTTTAGGGCAACCGATGTAACAAAGCAAAGTCAACAAGCCCTTTCCCCCACAAGGCCGCGCAGGAGGGTTGTCGAAAATCAGCCACAGAAATATTGTCTGGATTGACATTATGAGATTAAGTAGTTGTGGTTGTCTATCGGTCGGGTTTCTCGTCAAGACTACGATTGCCATCCAGGATATTAAATGGCGTGCAAGGACGAGTGGCCTCATATCCAGCCTTCTGTGGATGTGAGGAGGATTGACATGGGTGCTGGTGTGCCCGTGACCTTGCACAGGTGCCCTTGCTTGTTCTGTTTGCACGCAAACGGCGCCTGATTCAGTGGTTCAGGCCTCGTGGGCAAATTCTGGCGATGAGGTGAATGTTGGACCCGTGAATGC
>JAMXBC010000278.1:0-30261 GCA_024138005.1 Lumnitzera racemosa | reverse complement strand
TTTAATTTTTTTTTTTTTAATTTTTTGTATTTTTTTTAACCGTCATTATGATGCCCTTTTAAATATGTGTATATTATTTATATATAAAATAGTAATTGCGATAATGCACAGAGGAAAGTTTCAATTATTTTTATAAAGTTTTTTAGCCCAATTTTGGGAAAATTTTTTGTCCATGAAAAGTCCCCTAAAAGATAAAAAAGGTTAAAAAAGGTTTCTGGGGGCCCCTACTGGCTACTTAAATGTTAAGTTAGCAAAAATTTAAGAGAGAATTAAAACTCAAAGGAGCACAAAGTTTTTAGATTCTTTCCTAAGGGCTTCACCCCTATTTAGGGGGGCAAAGGCTAAGCTACTTTAAAGAAAAAACTATGAAGTTGGTTTTAAAGTCTTGAGTAAGTTGGTTTGGGTTGGGACCGAGCCCAAAAAGGCTTAGAGTTAAAAAAATTAAAAAATGAAAATAAGCCCCTTTATTGAAAATAAATAATGAGTAGATTCTTTTTTTTTTTTTCTTTATAAAAGTAACTATATTTTTAAATCAAGAATGTGCAACAAAAAAAAGTTTACGGGGTCTAATATTAAAAAGTTAAGTTAAAATAATTAAAAAATAAAAAGGTTTTAGTAAATATTAAAAGTTTATGAAAAAAAGGATTGGTATGACATGTATTTTATTTTAAGAAATAGGGAAAAAAGCCCAAGGGGAAAAGTTTAAAACCCTTTTCTTTCCACTTGTTTTTAGGCTTTAATTTACTTCCAAGTTACGTTTTTTTTGGGCAATAAAAACCTTTAAAAAAATTTCCCAAAGATCCTAGGGTTTGGATTTAAGGGGTTTTAGGAATTTTGTAAAGCAAAACCCAAGTTTTCACGAAGGAATAGAAAAATTTAGGAAAGTTATTGTTAAACCCCTCGTAAAATTTTTTCTCTAAAGTTGATGGAAGAAAACCCAAAGGAAATTTGTAAATTTTTTGAATAGGGTTGGAAATTATAAATTTGAATCCTGCATCAGAAATAACAAATATGTTGTTTAAAAAGCTTTTTTTCACTAAAATTTCAGTTTGTTGTTGTTTTTAAGTTAGGGGTTGTTATGATTGAGGGTTTGATTTTTGTATTGAGTTTTGGGGGGTTGTCGGTTTTGAGGTGAGTTGGAGAAGGAAAAAAACCCGGAAATGTGAAGGTTTTGGTTTTGGAGTGGGCTATGTTACGAGAAGAATGTGAGTTCATTTTTCAAAAAAATTACAAATCTAATGGATTTAGCGCCATGCTTAGGGGGGTGGGGGGGGTTGGGGGGGCTTTCCCAAAATCATGAATGTGAGTTATTTATTTGCATTCGGACGCCCAACCCCCTAATACCCAAAATGTTTGTATGTTCAAAATTCCCCTTTGTTTCCCCGTGACTTTTCAACCTTCTTTTTTGCTCTAAAATTTAACCATTTTTAAAAAAGTTTTTTTAAATAAACCCAAAAACCAAACCTTGTTTTTTTCCAAAAAATGAGTTAAAGGTTTTATAGAGACTTGTAACCCAGTTAAAAGGGTTTGGGGTATAAGAAGTGAAAAGTGACTTTTGGTTTAACTTTTGGGGGGCGAGGTGTTGTTTTTGGTTGTACTAAGGGTTTTAGGTCATAGGAATTGTTGAACGTTATTTTGGGGTTCTGTAGGGGTATTGTTGTGGTTGTTGATTTAAGTAGTAAAAATTTGACTTAATTGATTTTGTTATTTGTGCCGATTTGCTTGCCCCCCTTTTTATGGTACAGTAATGTTGTGGGGCACTTAAGATCTTTCGAATTTTGCTCTATAAAGTCCCCCATTAAAAAAGCTTGGGAAAGTTTAAGATGGTTATCAAACACTGAGTTTGGGGGGCCCTAACAAAATTCTTATATTATTTATATGTGTGTTAGGGTTTTATGAGAAACCCAAAAACCTCAAGACGTGAACTAATACTTTGGACTTAACAAAAAAGACAAAACCGTTGATTTTTGCATTTATGTAGTTATTATGGTGTACTTGCTATTGACCCTAAATTCTGCATGTTGTTTTCCTATATTGGGCATTGGTCACCTTCAAGAATTTGTTATTTTTCGTTGTGGGTTTCAGAGTATGGGTTTTGATGATTTTATGCGAAGGATGAGGTTTGATTATTTTTGTATACGATGAGGGGGTGACTATATTTTTATGAAAATGGAGTGAGATTGAGTTTAGTTATTAGGAGGAAATTTTGAAGACCTTTATGTTTATTTATGATGTAATATTGATTGTGTAAATTTTTGGAGGCTTTGTCTTTGTTGAGTTTGTTAGATATTCTAAGTGGAGTTGTAAGACCCTAGTCTTTTTCTTATGATTTTTTATTTTTGAAAATTTGGTTCGTGATGTTTATGTTGTATTTGTGAGATTAATGGTTGGATTCATCTTATGGTTTTTTTAAGTTTAAAGTATGATTGGTACATTTTATGATAATTTGGGGTATTGCAAGTACATAAACCCCTTATTTTAGTGTATTTGCCTATGGGTTGAAGTGCGAGTGTATTTTGGTTTTAGGGCATTTAAATAAATAGTTTTTTCTATTTTTAATTCTTAGTTTTTTTTAAAGGGTTTTTTATGTATAAGTATTATTTTTATTCTATTTTTTATCTTCGATTGTGTAAAATGATTTATAAAGAAGATAGAAATTCTTTGTTTGGCAAACACTCAATTTAAAATAACAATAAAAATTTTTCATATGTTTTAAATAAAAGCATTGGAAAAATTTTTTTAAAAAAATTTTTTTACATTCTTCTATTTGATTATAATATTAATAGTGTGGAAAAAAAAAAATAATAAACAATATTAAAAAAAAATAATACAATTTGGAAAAAAAAAAAAAGGTTTTTTAGTATAAACAATTAAAAAAGAAAAGGGTAAATGGAAAGCTTTAAAAAAAAAAATCTTTACCCCTGTTATCTATCCCTATTCAATTCATTTTTTTTTTGCCCTGGTTGAAGTCATAACTACAAAAAAAGACTTTTTTTTTTAAAAATTAAAAACTTTAATACCCAATTTTTTTTTTCAAAGAGATCAAAGTAGAAAATAAAAATTACATAAACATTAGGAATCGGTATGGGAAAAGTAATGATGGTTTTAGAATCTATGATGGTTTTTGGTAAAATTTTGGGAATCAGTGCTTGGGGTAAGATCGGGTAGGGTTTTATACTTTACTTTTTTTGTCCCCTCTCCCCTATTAACCCTTATTAAAAAAAAAATGGGGCTTTTCATTGGGTCATTAAGGTAAAGAAATAAAATAAAAATGAAAATGCAATATAAACAATGTATTGTTTTAAAAGTCAAAAAAATATCCTCAGAAAATTTTTGAGGCTAAAAGCGTAAAGTGAAGTTGAGAAAAGGTCGAAGGCATCAATTATGTAAGTATGAAGTTTTTGTTTTACAAATTTTTTATTTTTTTTAAAGAAAAAATATATAGAGATGGAAAAATTTCCCTAGAAAAGATAGGATAGTAAATTTGAAAAATATGAACTATTTGGTATAGGGTGTAGCTTCAAAATTTAGTATTTAAAGAGCCATCAAAAAAAAAATTTTTGATTTTAAATGTCCCTTGTTGTGTTTTTTGCAATTGAAGTGAAAGAAGACATGTTTTTTCTTTTGTTTTGATTTTAAAACATTATATTTCCCATTGTTTTTTAAAAAAAAAAGAAATGCTTAGTCTTTTAAAAAAAAATAAAAAATGATAGAATACTCTTATATTTGGTAATTTTCCATTTTGGTGTGTATTCCCTTATTAGAAAAGGGAAAATCATATAAGATGATTGATATAATGAAAAGAATGTTGTTATTAATGATACTTTTTTGGTAAATTTAAAGAAATTATTTAAAAAATTACTAGTTAAATTTAAAAAATTTATTGTGCATATATATCAATATAAGATATTGTGTAATTATCAAAAAATAAATAGTTAAAAATGTGAAAATAAATGGTTTTCATGAAATAATGCAAATTTAATTTCCTAAAATAAGAAACAATATACATTTAAGAGTATAATTTTGAAAAAATTTTAAGTAAAATTTATGAAAAAGAAAAAAAAAGGGATTGGTTTTTTATTAAAAAATGTAAAAGTTACAGCTTTTTAAAAATTGTTCACTTGAAAGAGGGAATACATTTATTGAAAAAAAAGTTTGTGAAAATTTTATTTGAAATTTAAGAAAAAGATAAAAATTACTTTAGTAAAAATTTATAAAATTACATAAGATATTATCTCAATTAGTATAAAAAAAATACTTAAATTATTATATTGGAAAAAAAAATTTTTTTTTTAAAATTTTGATTTTTTATAAGTTTTTTTTCCAGAATGATGCATTATTAGAAAGTCATTTTTTTTAAACCCGAGAAAAGAACATTATTATTTTTTTAAAAAATGGTTGCCATTTTTATTAATTATGAAAAGGTTCAACTTTCAAATATTATATGAGTTAAGGGAAAAGGATTATCCCTCGTATAGGGATTACCCGGATCTACTTGTTGGATGGTTCTTGATGGATAATTTAAGGCTATAGGGTAGTTTTGGGTAGTAAATTTTATAAAAATGTTCTTATAGGTAGGATACAAGAAAAAATCAAGATATCTTGTACCCCATCTTGAAACTTGTACTTTAAAAAAATAAAGGGAATTTCTAGGGTACTTCATTAAAAAGTAATTAAAAAAAAATTTTAATTAATGATCACAATTTTAAAAAAAAAAAATTTGCCTCGAAAACTTTAAACAAAAATTTTGTTAGTCCCTTTTTCCATATTTTTTTTGCTTTTTTCCCTTTTTGTTTTTTTTTATCTTTTCCTTTTTAATTAATTTTTTAACAAAATTCGAAAAAGGGGTTTTGAGTTGCTGTTTTTACTTCTAGCACCATTTAAATTTAAGGGGATGTCAATTTCTTGTTTTCGTAAAAAAATAGTTTTTTTTTTTTTTTATATTTTATAAAATATTTGGTTTATTACTAAACTAAAATTTTAATTTTTTTTGAGATAAATATATTTTCAAGTGCTGTATTAAAAAGGGAAAAAAAATTTTGTTTGATCCTTTTTATTTTCAATCCCCAATTATTGAATTATATAATTTTTTTAAAATTTTTTTTCATATTTTAAAAGAAATTTTTAGATTTGATTAAAATACGAGTTTACCACTTTCATTTTTAAAAGCATGCTTATTCCCCTTTAAAAAAACCCCTTTTAATATGATTTTTACAAATGAATATTTTTTCAAAAAAAATTTTTTATAAAAATTTTCGTAAAATTCATCAAAAATTATAGGGAGAAATATATATTTTGGGCTCACCCTTACCAATTTTTGTTTGAATCTTAAAAATTTTGGGTTTTTTTATTTTTGTTTCTTTCCTTTCAAGGATGTCAAATTTAGGCTTCCATTAGGTCCGTTAATTTTTATCGAAATAAATGAGTGCATTTTTTCTTTTAAAATTTGGCCACGTTGCAATAATTAATGAATGTGAGCAAAATATTTGGGTCCTTTTATGCATAAAAAAAATTTAACCAACATTATGCATTTAACATAAGTTGTTTCCAATAACAAATACAATTTTTATTTAACTTTCCTTCTATAAAAAAATACGATAAACCCCTGGTAAAAAGCTAAAAAAAGCTTGATTACACCAAAGATTCATCCAAAAAAGGGTTATTGGTCATTCTCACAACATCCAAAAATTATTTATAATTACTTCATAAAATTTTAAAAAAAAGGGTCTTTTTAAGGATTTTTTTATTTTTTTCAACTTTTTTTTATTCAAAATTTACTATTCAGCTTTGGCCCCTTCCCTCTCGACAATTTCGTCTTGCTAGCAAATAAAATAACACCTTTAATTTGGAGAACTTGGATTAATATTTGTGGAATTAACCCCCCATTTCCCCAAAGGTATCTTGAATTTGCTTGGGTTCTTAGGGGGTTACAAAGTATTATAAAATTCCATTTTCAAAACATTTTACCCAACCCTAGGCCCTTGGACTTGATGTTATTATTAAACTCCTTTCTCCCTTTCTTCTTATAAATTTTTATAGATCTTCCATGATTTTAGATTTTTTCAAATCTCTAAATCTTTTCTTTTTAAAATTGAGGTGGGTTTTTTAAATTAATTAGCTTCAAAAAAAGGTTTTCAAAATTCAAGAAATACTGATAGGTTGCTATAGATCATTTTTTTAAAAAAGCAAAGTTTTTTTAAAGGGGTTTTGTGAAAAAACAAATTTTTAATAGGGTTTGGGCTATTCAGAAGGGTAGAGGAAAAAGGATTTTTTTAAGGTAGATTTTATTAAGAGGTAAAAGTACTTTTTTATAAGTTAGGTTTAAATTTTTGTTAGGTCCCCAAATACCTAAGTTTTTCCGTAGCTATTAATTTAAGTTTGTTCAAATTTTTTAATTTTAAATAAAATGTCCCGTCATTTTTTTGGGCAAATAGAAGTCCTTAACTAATTTCTTACAAATGTAGATGATTTAAATAAAAAAAAAAAATTTTTAGGACTTAAAAAGAAAATGTGTAAAGGGTTTTAAATCAAAATATATATATTTTTCCACAAAAATTGTAGCCCCAAAAGGCAGGTCGTAACAGCCCCGGTGTAAATACCTAAGATAGAGTTAGCCCTTTCAACGCTATTAGACCTGATCTACCAAGGTGTCCCCGACTAACCCCCCTTTGAAGTAAACAGTTTGTAATTAAAATAAATATTTATAAAAATAATTAAAAAGTTTATATATCATATAATAATTTTATTTTTTACAATAAAATAAAACTAATTTAATTTTTTTTTTTTTTTCACTCGGGATTAATCACTTTAATGTTTTTTAGAGTACCGCTTTTGGGGAACTCAATGTTATAAGATGTAAAACCCGTCAGTAAAACGCGGAGGACTTAAAACCCTTTTAACCATACACAAAAAGGTTTATCACATTAGCAATGTGGACCTGCAGTGAGCATTTCATCTAAATCGCCTTGGGATTGGTGCCTCTTCGTAGGTAATGCAAATTGACCCCCGGTTTTATAAACTTTTGGGTTTAAATTTTTAAGCAATTCAAGTTCACGAGGGGCTTTTCAATTATTCCAGTTTTTGCGTTTTAGTCGATGCATTATCGGGTTGTTATTTCCGGTTAAGTGACTAAAAGTTAAAAAAGGGTCATTCCTCAAGACGCTTTCTGATTCGCCCGAACATTTGCATCCCCTAAATTCCAACTAGATCCATAATCATAGGTATTTTCCCCCATTTTTGTCATATAAAGAAATTTTATATTACATATATATTTAATTCTTTTTATAATTGTTGGTGGTTTAAAATTAAATATACGCGTATTTATTAATTTAAAATTTTAGTTAATTTAAAATTATTAAATGGAATAGGAGGTAAAATGGAATACGCAAAAAGCTAGTCATTAAGTATTCTTGATCAGAACCTTAGGAAAGTTAAATAAAAATTAAAATTATTCCCATTACTAAATGTTTTAAGATTTATGCCCCCGTCTTTCGATGTAACCATTTAAATTTTAAAATTAATTTCATTCACCAACTAATTATTAAGTTCGGATGTGTTTTAATTAATTATAACTAATTTTTTAAATTTTTTAATTTTTATTTCATTTATTGGTTTCCTAATTTGAAGTATACTTCAAAAGATTAATAATCTAAATTCCACAAAATCATTTCTTTAATTAGAAAAATCTCATCCAATTATTTTTTCCCTAATCAGTTTAAATTCTTCCATTTATTTCCAAATACCCAAATTTTACCATGATTAGCAAATTTAACATTTTCACAAAAATTTTTTAAAAAATTTTTAATGTTATCAAAATTAAATAAATTATATTATTTTAATTATTATAATTTTTTTAAAAAACATTGTTGTTCAAATTTTTTGATTTAATTAATTTTTCATTAAGTTTATTCTTTCCAAACTTAATGGATAAGTTTTGGGAAAAAAAAATTAATAATTTAAAAATTTTTATTATTAAAAATGTACATTTCGTGTATTTCCAATTGTTAGGGCCAAATGAATTGGTGCTTGGGTTCCTAAATTTTTGACTTTTTTGTTTGAGTCATTAATTTAAAACTTGGTTTTTTAAAATAAAAGGTGTTTTGAATTTTTTTTAATATTTTAGTTCCAAAATAAAGCGGAAATATTCTAATAATAATGTTTATTATGAAGGGGGGGACAAATCTTTACAATTTAGGGTTTAAGTTGAATTTTTTATTCCATTTTATTTTTTCATAAATTATGTTATCTTCCCGTAAGATTTTTTTTTTTTTTCCAATTTTTTTTTTCAACAATTATAATTTAAATTTTACTATTTAGGGGAAGGAAAAATATTAACAAATTAAATGAATCAACCTAGTATTATTATTAGAATTTTGTACTAATTCATTTTTTCAAGAAAAAAAAATTAAATAAAGTAAATAAATTAAATTTAATATTTATGGCTAAAATTTTTTAAATATAAAAAGAGGGTATGTCCTAGCCTGGAAAATGGACTAAATTATTTGGGACATGGGTTACAAATAATAGAAATTGCAAAAAATGAATGGAAAACATTTAAAACTCCACCGGAAAAAAACAAGATAATTGAAAAACAGAGTTATTTGTTTAAAATGCTTAAATTTCTTCATAAATTTTGAAAAAAATAAATATGGAATTTAAAATTCTTTGATAAGGCCACTTAAAAGGACTAGGGTAACCAAATTTTAAATAGGTTATATTACACCTTTCACTAACAAGGAATTTATTAAAAAAATTATTAAACAAACAGATAATCTGAATTTAAAATTTTAAAAAAGATGGAAAATTTTCAAAATTAATTGAAAATTTCCATATCGAAAAAAAACGGCAACCAACTTCCCAAACATTTAACCCTTTTCGAATAAAAAAAAAAAAAATAAAAACAAAAAAAAATTAATTTTTAAATTTTTTAAAAAAAAATTATTTTTTCAATTTTTTCCCCATGGTTTCCAACAGCCCCTTAAACTTTAAATAAGACAAACTCATTTTAACGGGAACGATCCAAAAAAAACCCTTATTTATTTAAGGGAATGAAAACTTAAAAAAATAAGTTTAATGTTTCATCACCCCAATTGATTGAAAAACCTTCATTAGTTTTTTGTCCCAACTTCACTTAATATTATATTCATAAATCTTATAATGAATTAATATAATTTAGAAATTTATAAATTATTAAAAAAAAATGGTAGAACTAGCCAATAGTTGTTGTAACATTACTGTGACCAACTAATGCAAATGTTTCCGGGTCCTACCAAAAGACCTTAATACTGTATCAAGTCTTAAACCTAAAAAAATGGAACCCAACTGAACATTGATGTACCTAAAATTTCCTTAGACAATCAGGTCTGATAAAACTCGTTTAATTTGGGTTTTTAACAAATTTGAAAAAAAAAATATTCCAATAGGGGAAAATTTGATTGGGTCATAAAGACATTAAATCAAGGAATTTTTATAATTTATTACATAAATTTTTAATATTGTTTGATGGTTTGTGATTGATTCTCTTTTTTCTAGGTGTATTGTTTTTTCTATGAAGGCGCCCCCTAAATTTTATCTCCTGTTTGCAAGTTTACCCTCAACGCAACATCTTATCATTGATTTATATCCAAACCCCCCCCCCCAAGATTTACCGAAGAATAAAAGAGTTAAAAATCGTGAGGTGAAATCGAGATTCAACCAAAATAAAACTAAAAATATTAAAATAAAATTTTATATTATTAAAAAATATAAAAATTATCCTTATTTTCGTAATATAAAGTTTAAAGAGCTTCTTATAATTCAATTTTATTTTTCCTTATCCATTTTGTTTTAATAAATTGACATATTCTCTTAAAAAAAAATTTAAAAGGGTTTATATTTTGATTCAAAAAACTCGATGGATTACCTATAGGAACTATATTGGAAACCGATCGGATCCGTAGGGTTGAACCAGAGTTACTGTTAATAAAGGTCTAAAGGTGACTTGGATAGGACAAATTAATCTGGATTATGCAGCATTCATATTACAATCAGTATTGTAAAAACCCTTTAGGTCACCATTTACGATTCAACTAGTTCGACCTATCCAATCATAAAACCAATTCGATCTATCTAATCTAGTTCTATCTCTTCTAACCTTTAACCTTAATTTTAATATGAAGGTTAACCATCCAGATCGAGTCTAAAAATATTGATTGTTAATTATAATATATTCAAGTAGAAGTTTGGAGAGAAAGACACCATAAATCTAAGGAAGATTTGGTCAAATCAATTTTTGATGCAACATCTATCAAAATCTCAAATATCATGTATCTTAATTTTACATATCTTAAATAATATTATTCTTTATCCTTAAATAATTTCATTTATGCATATCTCCTTATGTAGATTTGCTTTTATCAAAAAGATCATACGACCCCCGGTATAAAAAAGCTCATGGTGGAAAACTTATTAGTTTTATAATTATCAATTTTTTTTTAAAAAAAATTAATGTCTTTTAGTTATTAGTATTTTCTTAAAAGCTATATATTTAATAATCTCATTATTATTACTATTATGTCCTTGAATTTTCTTTGTATTTCAATATCAATTAGTGAATTTCCATATAATATTTCCTTTCAAAATAAGTAGTTACCTATCATTAATTGTGATAAAGAATTATTTTACTTTAGATTAATCTGTTTTCCATTTAACCTATTGTTTTCTTTTTTCGACCTTAGTCATTACTTATATTATGGGTGAATAGGTAGAATGTAGGGAGAAACCCTACACCTATCCTATGGAGACAAGTTTCAAACTTTCCTACTGTACCCCTTTTCTTATAATACCTTGAAACCACCATATATCATGTATCCTATAAATTGTAAAGGATGCTCTCTATATTTTTTTATTTTTTTTCTTTTTAAATTTTAATGTAGTTATATTTTTAAGACATTTAAAAAAAACCCAACCCCTTTTTATTATGAAAAACAATTACTCAATTTAGCTTATATTTCAAATGACGACAATGAATGGGTCTATTAAGGTTTATCTCCAATTTTTTTTTTTCTTAAATGGTTCTTTAACCATTATTATTGTAAGCCCCAAAGTTCAGCCAAGTTTAAACCCTAGAATTGAACTTAGAATCCAAGGTTTAGGGCGATCGGCTAAAGGAAACCGATCACACCCAAATCATAAACTATTGAAAGAAATTTTTAGAAAAATGACCCCATAAACTTAAATTTAAGAAAATAAAAAGTAAAATAGGGACTATAAAATTTCAAATTTTAAGCATAATAATTGCTAATCATGAAAAGGAAAAAAGTGTATCTAATTACTAATAAACTACTAGAGATAGATTATATGCATACTAAAAATTTTAGAATGACCAAAATAATATTTAGGAATGTTCACGTGTACCACATGTATTTACGTGTAGATAAAAAAAACGCGTAATTACATAAATTGACCGAAACTAAGCAAATAATTAAAGAAAAATATAAAATAATTATGGAAAAATCAGAAAAAAATCAGAAAGGGAAAGCTTAATGCAGATCAGGTCGTGGTCAGAAAAAGAAAAAATTTGGGCCCAATAAAAATTGAACAATTAAAAGCCAAAAATTAAGGAAAATTAGACAAAGTTTGTCAAATTAAAGCATAATAATTACAAAAATGTCTATAAATAGCAATAAAAATTCAGAAGCTCATTTGGATAGATAAAATCAGAAAAAATTAGAGAGAGTTGAAAATTGGGAGAAAAAAAATCCAGAAAATAAAAAAAATAAGAAAAACTGTGCAGTTGGGGATTTTAAAGGGAACTCATACCCGACGAGGAGATGGGAGTGGACGGCCACCACCACCCACAGTGATGGTAGCACCCCTGCCGACGAAATTCCCCGGCGGCCCACGGTGGCCGGAGCCACCCAAACGGTGAGTCCAAATTCCCGCCGATTATTGTGAAAATTTTTTTAAAAATAATAAATATAATTATAAAATTATTAATTTTGTTATTCTGAGATATTTTTTTATGTAGTTTGTAGGAAAATATTATTTAGATGAAAACATGTCCCGTAATATAGGGTCCTTAAAAAATCATGCAAAACGAGCACATTTTGGTTTAGAAAAAAATGACCTTAGGAGTATAGTTTGGAGCTCAATTTTTTTTTTTGTAGGATGCTCATATGATTTAGAACAGTGCTATGAAGCCATTTTTTTAAATTTTTAATTTTTGAAATTTTTAAGTTAATTTTTAGCCCTAAAATGATGGGAAAATTGGGTAATTTGGAATTAATTAGGTGATTAGGATATTAATTACTGATTTAGATAGTAATTAGATATTTGGGATGTTAATCTTGATGTGGAAAAACCCGATCCCAGGTGTATGGGGTGTTAAGTATAAATTTAAAGAAGGTGTTAGTAGTAAATGTAGAAAAATTAGGAATATGTAGAATTAAAAATTAATTAAATATGGAAAAATTAGGTTTAATTAGATAAAAAATAATGAAAATTTTTAACATAACAAATCTGAAAAAAAAATTCAATTTTAGGTAATTTATGAAAAATGTAAAAATTTCTCACAACATGAGTAAATTCGGATATGATACGGATTTAAGTGTACTGGATGGAATAAAATGTGATTAGGGGTAGTAATCGTATTTAGGAAATCGGGAAGTAATGTGGATTAATTTCCCCATATGGGTTTGAAACGGATTTCTAAGGTTGGAATCTAAAAAAATTACCCTTTGAAATCGAATAAAAACCTAATTTAGAAATCGATGCGAAAACCGAACCCGAACCTAACCCAAACCTAAATAATTACAAAAGACTTATACCTAGATAATTAGGGATATTTAACCTTAAACAAAACCTAACAATAAGCGTTTTTTGGATAAAATTTAACTTATAATATTATACGAAATACTGAAACCACGTTCTGTGTTATAGGGATGATCGGTGATGGCTTTAGAAATCGGACCTTGAGTGGGGTGAGCGAGGAGTCGAGGTAAGTTGGGATTAATACGATGCTGTATTTTTGGAGGCTTAAGATTATGCTTGGTTGTGCTTGTTAAATAGAGAATGTGTGCATGTGCTTGATTATGGGTGATGCTATGATTTATTTGTTGCTCTGGCACATATTGTATGACTTGTATGAAAGAATTGATCAACCTAAACTGGACTTAATTAAATATCCTACCAGTAATCATAATCGGACATGCATGGCAAACCGTTAGGGGAACTTAGGACTCTCCGGCTAAATAAACCGACCCTTCGGGGAGGAATAGTGCAGGATTGCAAAATGGTCCCTTCTTCATCCTCAGTCGAACTAAGTGACAGGGAGGAAGGTCGCGGCGAGGGTAAAGACAATGGTTCGAAGGTAGTCACGGGAGGAGCAAGGTTTCCATTACACAAGCCTGGGTTTGGTCGTGAGCTGTTGCATTAACGGCAACTCCTCAACCCGAATTAGAGCGGGCGTAATTTCTCTAATTCCCGACGGGCCGGACAACGTCGTACGATGGAATTTGCTTGCACATGCATTGGCTTGCACATGCATTGCCCCCTAATAAGTGATTGAAAACCTTATTGTGTGTATGGTATAGTTTTAAGTCCTCCGTCTTAACTTACTGAGCTGTGGTTGTTCACATCCTTATAGACATCGTGCAGGTGCTGGCAAGAAGCGGCCACAACTACTCTAAAGCTAGCAACTACTCTAAAGCTTTGCAACTACTAGATCTGGGGAGTGAGGAAAAAAAATTGAAGAATCAAACATATGTTATTACTTTTCATTGTGAATTAAAGCAATAACTGAATTATAGTGATTATATATAACTTTTCTCACTTTCTTAGGGAAATGATTTATTTTTAATTACAAACTGTTTTTTTCAAAGCGGGTTAGTCGTGGACACCTTGTGTAGATCAGGTCTAAAATAGCGGTTGTAAAGGGTAACTTCTATCTTAGGATAGTTTTTCACGGCGGGGCTGTTACGACTCTGCCGTTTCGGGGGCGTGACAATTATTGTGGAAAAATATATATATTTATGACTTAAACTTTATCATTTTCTGTTTAAGTCCTAAACATTTCATTTTTTTTTTTATTTAAATCATCTTTCATTTGTAAGTAATATTAGTTAAGGACTTCTACTTGCCCAAAATAAATGACGTGACATTTATTTAATTAAAATTTGTACAATAACATATAATTAATAGCTACATTGGCAAACAGTAGTGTCATATTTCCTAATCAAAATTTCAACCTGATACTTATAACAAAGTACTTTTACTCTTAATGAAATCTACTTTTAAAAATCCATTTTCCTCTACCCTTCTGAAAAGTCCCAAACCTATTAGAAATTTGTTTTCTTCATCAAAAAACCCCTTTAAAAAAACCATTGCATTTTGAGAAAAAATGATCTATAGCAACCTATCATCGTATTTCTTGGAAATTTGAAACCCTTTTTGAAGCTCACTTAAACTTAAACTAACCCCTCCTATATCTATAAAGCAAAGATTGTAGAGATTTGAAAAATGCTAAAATCTATGAGAATGATCTATAAAAATTTATAGAGAAGGAAAGATGGAGAAAGTGAGTTTAATAAGTAACATCAAAGTCCAACGGCCTATGGTTGTGGTGAAATGTTATTGTAAAATGGAGACTTTATTAATGACTTTGTAGACGCATAAGAACAAGCAGAAGATTCATGAGGGTACTCATTGTGGAAGGATGGAGGGTTGTAAAATTCCCCAAATGAGTTAATCGGGAAGTTCTCCAAATGGGTTAAGGTAGTTATTGTTAGTTTGCTAGGCAGAGGAGAATTGTCGAGATGGAAGGGCCAAAGCTTGAAGTAGTGAATTAGAAAAAAAAAAACTAAGAGTTGAAAAAGAATCATAGAAAGTCCTTAAAAAGACCCCGTTGTTTATATGATTTATGATAGGGAATTATGATAATAATTGGTTTGGATGTTGTGAGAATGAGCCATTAAGCCTTGTGATGTTAATCGTTGTGTGTAATAAGCTTGGTTTAGCGCTTTACCCTGCTGAAGTTGACTATCGTGATATGTTTTATGAGAAGGGGAAAGGTTTTAAAATAAGAAATTGTATTTGTTATGTGGGAAGACAACTTATGTTCAATGGCATAAGTGTTGGGTTCAAATTTTTTATGCACTCAAATGTGACCCAAATAGTTTGCTCAATTGCTATTAATTTTGTGCAACGTGGCGCAAATTTTAATGAAAAATGTACGTCATTATTTCGGATGAAAAAATTTAAAGGACCTAATGGAAGTCCTCAATTGACATCGCTTGAAAGCGGGAAGAGAACATAAATAGAAAAACCAAAATATTTAAGATTCAAACAGAAAATGTGGTAAGGGTTGAGTCCAAATATATACTTCTCCCTATAATTATTGATGAATTTTTACGAAAATTTTTATTATAAAAAATTTTTTGTATAAAATATTCATTTTGTAATAATCATATTACAGAGGTTATTTAAGGGAATAAACATGCTATTTTAAGGAATGGAAAATGGTTTAAAAATCGTACTTAATGCAAGATCTACAAATTTTATTAAAATATGAATAAAAGATTCAAAAAATTTTATAATTCAAATAATTGTGGATTGACAAATAAATAAGGATCAAACTAAATTATTTTTCCTTTTTAAGGTACATGCACTTGTAAAATATATTTTTACTCTAAAAAATTCAAATTTTAGTTTAGTAATAATTTCCAAATTTTATCAAATATTTATAAAAAAAAAAAATATTTTATTATCGAAAACAAGTAATTGACATGCCCTTTTAATTGTAAATGGTGCTAGAAGTAAAAACTAGCAACTCAAAATCCCTTTTCGAACTTTGTTAGATAATGTAATTAGCAAAGGAGGGAAAAGGAGTACAAATAAAACAATAATGGAAAAAAGACTAAAGAAGAAATATGGAAGAGAATGGAAATAACAAGAATTTTTTTAAAGTTTTCGATTGGCTAAATTTTGTTTTATTTAATTGATGGTATCATTTAATTATTAATTTTATTTAATTATTTATATGATAGGTACCCTAGAACTATTACCTTATATGTTTTAAAGTACAAGTTTCAAGTGGGTACAAGATATCTTGACTTTTTACTTGTATCCTACTCTATAAAAACATGTTATGAGAAATTACTACCCAAAATCTATCCTATAGCCTTAATTATCCATCAAGAAACCCATCCAACAAGTATGATCCAGGTAGATACCTATCGATGGGATTATCCCTTCATCCTTAATCATATAATATTTTGAATAGTTGTAATCCTTTGCATAATTAATGAAAAAATGATGCAACCATTTACATTAATTTAAAAAATAAAGTTTCATTTCTCTGGTTTAAAAGATAATGATTCTTTCTAATAATGCATCATTTCATGGGGAAAAAAAAATATTAAAAAATCATGTATTTAAAAAATAATGGTATTTTCCTATATATAATAATTTATAAGTTTCTTTTTTATACTAATTGAGATAATTTCTTATGTAATTTTATAATTTTTACTAAAGGTATATTTTTATCTTTTATCTTTAATTCAAATATAATTTCACTAACTTTTATTCAATAAAGTATTTCCCTCTTTCAAGTGATACAATTTTTAAAATAGCTGTAACATTTACATAATTTAATATAAAACAATACATCTCTTCTTATTCATAATTATTTTCTTATATATTTTGCAAAATTATAGCTCTTTAATGTTATATTGTTTCTTATTTTAGGGAAATTAAATGTTGCATTATTTCTGGAAAACCATTTGATATTCACATATTTTAACATATTATATTTTTTTAGATAATTACACAATATCTTTATTGATATATATGCAAATATAAATTCTTAACATGTTAACTATGATAATTTCTTAAATAAGTTTTTTAACTTTCCAATAAGTATCATTTAAAAACAAACATTCTTTATCATTATATCATATCATCTTATATAGATTTACCTTATCTAATAAGGTAATACGATCACCAAAATGAGAACTTTTTCCAACTGATAAGAGTAGTTCTATCATTTTATTTTTTTTCAAATTGACTAAGCATTTTCTTTTTTTTTAACAAACAATGGGAAATATAGATGTTTTGAAAATTCAAAACAAAAGAAATAACATGTCTTCTTACACATTCAATTGCAAAGAAAGCACAAAAAGGTTTGTACTTATTTAAAATCATGATAATGTTTTATTTGATGGCTCTTTAAGATACTAACTTTTGAGATGCTACAACCATATACTAAAGTTTGTTGCTATATTTTTCTATTAATTCATCTATCTCTTCTTTTCTAAGGAATTTTACCAATCTCTATATATGTTTTTTTAAAAATATGAAGAAAATTTGGTAACAACAAAAAACATTCGATACTTTGACATAATTGATGGCCTTCGACTCTTACTCAACTTCACTTTACGCTTTTGATGTTCTTCTCGAAATTATCATGAGGTATTTGTTGACTTTTAAAACATATACATTTGTTTTATTGTCATGTTTTTTTTATTTTTTATTTGTATTTTTTCTTACCATTATATGTATCCCTAAAAGATAAAGCCACATTGCTTTTTAGAGGTAAGGTTGAAGTAGGGTGAGAGGGTACAAAATAAGTAAAGTATTAAAACCCCACCGTATCTTACCTATAGGCACTGATTCCCAAACTTTTGTACCAATAACCTTCATATGGTATTCTTAAAACCATCATGTATTTGCCCTATACCGATTCCTAATGTTTAGTGTATATTATTATTCTCTACTTTGATTTTCTTTGAAAAAAAAAATTGGCTATTTATTTGAATGTTTTTATTATTAAAAAAAAAGTTCTTTTTAGTTGTTATGGATCTTCAACTCATGGAGCATAAAAATAAATGATGAGATTGAATAGGTAATAGATAACGAGGGATAAAGAGATTTTTTTTTTTAAAGCTTACCATTTTCCTTCTTTTATAATTGGTTTATACTAGAGGATAAACTCTTTTTTATTTTTCCAAATTTTTTATGTATTTTTTTTTAATGATTGTTTATGTATTTTTTCTTTCCACACTATTAATATTATAATCAAATAGAAGGGAAAGTAATAAAATGTTATTTAAAAAAATTGTTTCCAATTGCTTATTATATTAAAACATATGAAAAATTATTCATTAGTTATTATAAACTTGAGATGTTGCCCAAACAAAGAAATTTCTATCTTCTTTATAACATCATTTTACACAAGTCGAAGATAAACAATTGAATTAAACAATAATGATCATGATGATGACGGGTGAAAAACTCTTCAAAATTTTAACTAAGAGATTAAAAATAGAATAACTTTGATATTATAATGCCCTAAAACTCAAGAAGATACAGCTCTGCTACGTATCAACCCTTATAGGCAAATACACTAAGGAAATAAGGATTCTTGTACTTGTCTATATACCACAAATTATCATAAAATGTACCCAAATCATAGCTTTATAACTCTAAATATGACCATAAGAGTGGAAATGCCAACACTTAATCTTCACAAATAAACATATAACATCACGAACCAAATTCTCTAAACATAAAAGAAAACACTAAGAAAAAGACTAGGAGTCCTTTCAACTCCACTTAGAGATATCTAACTAAACGTCAACAATAGGAGTCAGAAAACCTCCAAACATATACCCCAAGTCATAAGTATTTACATCAGTAAATGAAACATTTAAAGGGTTCTTTAGAATTCACTCCTATAACTAAACTACGAAGTTCAGCTCCATTATCATAAAATAATAGTCACCCTCCTCATCGTAAAACAAAATAATCATAACCTGCATCCTTCGATATAATCATATAAACTCATACTCTGAACCTACAACTGAAAAATAACAATTCTTGAGGGTGAGCCAATGGGCCAAATATAGGAAACCACATACATGTGCTTTAATTCAGGATCAATAGCAAAGTACACACATAAGTAACTTTCATTAAATGCAACATCAACTGGTTTAGTCTTATTTGTTAAGTCCACAAAGTTTGTATAGTATCAGCGTCTTGAGGTTTTAGGTTACTCATAACCCCCATACACACAGTATAAAAAAATATATAGATATTGGTGTTAGGTCCTCCCCAACACTCGAGTGTTTGATAACCATCTTAAATCTTCCTAAGTCTTTTCAATGTGTGACTTTATAGATGACAACATTGCGCAAAGTCATTAAGTGCCTCACTAACATTACTGTACTCGATAAGTAGGTGGTCGAAGCAAAGTCGAGCAAAAAATAACAAATCAATTAAGTCTAATTTATTTACTAGCTTAACATCAACAACCATCAATCAAGTATTCCCATACATGAATCCCAAAAAGTTCAACAAGTGTCCCAGTGACCTATAACTTAGTACAAACCCAAAAACAACACCTCGACCCTAAAGTTAAACTCAAAAGTCACTATTCACTTTTTATATCCTAACCCTTAACTAGGTTACAAGTCTCTATAAGAATCTTAACTCATTTCTTGGAAAAAAACAAGGTTTGGTTGTTGGTTTGATTTAGAAAACTTGTTTGAAAATGTGTTGGAAAGGTTTTAGAGCAAAAAAGAAGGTTGGAAAAGTCACGAGGAACAAGATGGGAAGTTTTGTACACTATAGCAAACATTTGGGATCTGGATATTAGAGGGTTGGGCGTCCGAATTTCAAATCAATAACTCACATTCTATGAGTTTGGGGAGAAACCACCAACCCCCACCCGCCTAAGCATGGCGTCTAAATGCCCGTTAGATTATGTAATTTTTTTGCAAATGCAACTCACGATTCTTTCGTTACAAGCCCACTCCAAAACCTAATGCCTTCAGTCACTTCCTTGGGTCTTTTCCTTTCCTAACTCACCTTAAACACTCGACAACACCCCTAAAACATCAATACAAAATCAACCCTCAATCATAACTAACCCCAACTTAAAAAATACAACAAGACTGAAACTTTAGATGAATAAAGCTTTTTAAAAAAACATACTTGTTATTTCTTGATGCGAGGATCTTCAAATTTATAATTTCCAACCTCTACTTCTGTAAATACAAATTTCCTTTAGGTTTCTTCATCAACTTTAGAGAAAAATGAATTTTTACGAGGTTTTTAAGCAATAACTTACCTAATTTTGCTATTCCTTCGTGAAATCTTGGGTTTTGCTTCACTAAAATTACCTAAAACCCTTAAATCCAAACCCTAGAGATCTTGGAAGTTTTCTTAAAGGTTTTTTTCGATTGCCACAAAAGAAACGTAACTTGGAATGTAGAATAGTGGAAAGCCTAAACAACATAGTGGGAAAGAAGGGTTTCAAACTTTCCCTTGGACGTTTTTGCGCCTATTTCTTAAACTAAAATCATGTCATACCAAGTCCTTTATTTCATAAACTTTTAAATATTCATCTAAAACCTTTTTATTTATTAATTATTGAACTTAAGCTTTATAGATATTAGATCACGTAAACTTTTTTATTGTTGCACATTCATTGTATTATAAAATATAGTTACTTCTATAAAGATAAATAATAAAGAATTACTTATCTATTTATTCACAATAAAGGGACGTTATTTACATTTTATATTTATTATACTGCTAAGCCTTTTTGGACTCGGGTCCTAGACCCAAAACCAACTTATCAAGACTTAAAAGCCAAGCTTCAATAGTTTGCTTTAAAGATAGCTTAGCCTTAGCCCGATAAATAGGGATGAAGCCCTTAGGTAAAGAGACTCTAAACACTCTTGTGCTCCATTTGAGTTTTAATTCTCTCTTATAATTTTTGCTAACTTAAGCATTGAAGTAGCCATGTAGGAGCGTCTCTAGTACCTTTTATAGCGTTTTTCTATCTTTTAGGTGATCTTTTCATGGAGCAAAAATTTACAACCAAAATGTTGTTTTCTAAAGGAACTTTATAATAATTAATTGAAACTTTCATCTGTGCATTATGCAGGCAATTAGCTAGTTTTATATATATATAATATTACACATATTAAAGGACATGCATACATGACGCGTGTAAAAAGATACAAAAATTAAAAAAAAAATTATGTAATATATTAATTAAATAACTTGAAATTTGTAGAATAATCTTTAAGAGGGTTAGTTTTACTGGTTAAGGTCTAAGATACATTCATGATAACTTGTATGAAATCTTAGGTTGAAATCTTACTATAAACACTTTTTAACATATCTATATAGCGCAAGCTATTCTTATTCAAGCACATAAGTCATCTTACAAGTTTTAGGCATAAGAGATAAACGATTACGATACATAAAAGGAAAAATTACAATAGAAAAGCGTTTGGGGGAAAGTTCAACTAAGAAATCAAATAAACGATCAAGTTTCAAAAAGTTCAAATAGATATTAACATTTCGAAAAATTTAAGTAATTAGTATTTCACAAAGTAGTCCAAAATCTGCAAATTTTAAATGTTGATCCTTTTTTAAAAAATTTTTTCCCAAAAATGTTATTATTTCATTAAAAATTCTTTCAAATATAAAATTAATTGAGTTTATATTGTAAAATCCTAGAATTTTAAAAGATTCATTAAACGAGACAAGTTACATATAAACTATTTGATGATATATGTTTCTTACGGGAGTAATCGGGATAAGATGGTGGGAAAATGATAGTGGCGGGGCTGTTAAGTTGGGATGTTAGCGGTTTGGCGGAGAAATAGTTAAATCGTAGAAAGTTGCGGTAATCCCCCTCGTATATGTGGAGTCGATTTTGCAAAAAACTATATAGAAAAGATATTCTTTATACAATTAAGACGTCAATATAGGACTCCTTCACTTTAAATTATGAATATATATAGATAAATTTATTCTATTAATTAGACTTTTATGTCTACCGATTTTTTAAAAAATATATATAAAATTATAAATTATAAAAAAAAATTACCAAAATATAATTGTAATGTCACAAAGATGTGACATTTGTATATTTAAAATGTAATACTAGTATAATTACTAAGTCGCATTAATGCGAATAGGTGTAGATGTGACACTAATATATTTGTATTTATATCGTATTTTAAAATGTAACATAGTATAAAATATTTATATTTATTTTTAAGATGAGACATAATATTGATATTATGGTAGTTATTTTTTATCTAATTTATATTTTTATAATATTTATTAATTTTAATAGTAAATATATAAATTTCTCGATTATATGTCAAGTGAAAGATGCTAGGTAATATATATATATATATTGTGTATTTATAGTATTAAACCAAAATAAGTTATTCGGCTTCGTCCAATTTATAATAAAATTCAAAAAAAAATTCTAATTTAATGGATGATTATCATATTACCTTTTATGTTGAAGACATATATGCATTTAAAAAATTTTAAACTCTTCAACGAATGGTTTGCACAACTCCTTGGGCAACAGGCTGTATATGCATTAAATAATCATCGCTAGGTCAACTGAAGATCAATTTCCATTGTGGACCTCCAAAGACTAATTTTGCTTTGGTTAGGTGTTGTTGAGTTTTCGACAACGTGTACAATGGATCATTGAGTTTGACAATTTCTCTACTCTAACAAATCCCACGTCAATTTTCTTTAAAGAAAAAAAAATAGCGATTACTCGCTATGTATAAATATAAATGATGATAAATATCAACATATGTTGATATATGACAATTTGTGTAAAATATAGATAATTAATTTTTTAAAAAAATTTATCCATTACTACAATTTATTTATTAAAATTTGGTTTTTTCCACTATATCTATAAAATTAACTACTTAATTTGTGTAATTCAGCTTACTAGCTTAGGTTGTTATCATTAACCCGGCTCAAATACTCCGATCCAAATATATTCGTTTAAAAATAAAACCTCATGAGTCGGGAATCACTCAAAGCATTATGGCTATGAAATGATTCCTAGAGAAGAGAGTCGAAAAGAGTTTCATAAAAAAGTAAGCTTTACTAAAACTCTCCACTTTTAATGTTTTTTTAGAGGTACGGATTTTGGCTGTAATAGGCTAAAAATTAAAAAAAGAAAAAAGAAAAAAGAAAGTGTTTATTTCATGCTCATGCCCCCTCTTAGGAGGTAGAATAAGAGATCATGGATCGATTATCAAGAGCTTGTTTGAGCAAAGGTAGTGGATGGAAATAAGAAATTTGATCGTTGGTGTTTTGGAGGTACATTCACCTATTTAAATAAAAAATGCGTCTTGAGCGTCAAATTTTTTTTCATTCATTACCGATGGCTTTAGGTTACTGTTTAGGTACTAGTTTAAATCCTTTTTTTTTTTTTTTATCAGTTTCTTTGTTTTAAAGTACAATCGGAACTCGGAATAACTCAAATTCCATTTGCACACGAAACCCAAAATACTGCAACTCAACACATTCCACAATTTAACCGATAGATCACGAAGCACGATACACAAAACATGAATCATGATTCCAGAAAAAATTAGTCCATCGTGTTACTTATGTTGAAACCACTAATTATCTCATATTATCCAGATTGGACAATCTGGTTATAACTAATAATCTCAATATTAATACTACGATGAATCATTGTAAAACCAAAATAAATATTTTTACTTTTTAACTTTTTATTTTCGTTTTATCTCAATTCTATCTCCATCTCCTCAGCAAGTTTGTCAAGTCTTCGCAGAAGTCGTTTCCGTTTCATAGAATCAACTTACATTTTTGTGCATTTTACCATTCTGTGCTACATAGCGCCATCTCCACTTCAACGTGCAATTGGCTATCTTCCCATCAGAGGACCAACTCTCCATTCCCTTATTAGAATCTCTTTTCAAGGTTGTTAGTGTTTTATACCTTTTTTCTTTTTTAGTTTAGAGATGTGACCTTTTGATTTGGATTATGACCATCATCTGTTTTAGTTTTTTATCGTGTGTTATAATTGTCTTATTGTATTAGTGAAATGGTGTGTTGATTTAGGAAGTAATAGTTTACTGTTCTAGGAAATGTGTTTAAGAAGTATAATTTATCTATTCTAAAAAAAAAAGATTTATTTATTTTTTACAAAATTAAATAAAATAAGGGTGAACAAAGTCTTTTTTTATAGAGATAAGGAATTTAATTTTGAAGAAGGGGAATATTATATATATATAAATATATATTGATACATTTTTTATGCTTAATTCGATAAATACACGATCTAAGACGGTAATACTTATAGAAATTAAAATAAAATAAAATAAAAAACCAACCAGTAATCCAGAACTCCATTGAACCCAACCATGTTTGATTGTCCTTCCCATATTCGGGGCTAAATAGTTTCATATCATTTCCTATACATGTTATTAATTTACAAAAGCAAAAAAGCTACAGCAATTGGCGGAAAATTTCGAAGCATGTAAGAAAAAAAAAACTCCTGCTCAAATATGATATATAAAGAGGGAGAATATTATCATAAGCAAATGTTTTCAAATCCAAATTAAAAAATTTGATTATGAACGAAAAGGAATCGAGGGTTGATATGGTCATCAGAATCAATTGTGATTAATAAAATATTAATATATAATTCATTTTATTTATAAAGTAATAAAATTTTTCACTTCTTAAGGTTTAAAAATTAAAGGTTTTTTATATTTTGTTTTTGTTTATCTTGAATCAATGTTTAAATTTTTTAGGAAATTTATGTATTTTCTAATAGAAAAAAAAAAAGAAAAATTATGAATTGTCCCAAAAAGCCTAGTTAGGTATGCAAGAATTAGGTTAAACCCACTAAGTTAACTAGTTTCAAGAATTGTAAATACAAAGATAAACGAGTTGAAAACCCAAAACGATTCATAATTGGATTTAATCAAATTGGATAGATTAATTGAATTAGTTTAGGTTTGTGATAAACAACGATATATATACACATATGTGTATGTTGTTTGTGTCTATATGGTCCCATTATCAGTGTCAAGGAGGAAGTATTAAGGATTATAACGAGCTTCTATGTTTTCAACTATTGGTTACATTTTTTTTCTTGCATTTGGCCGAAGGATTACATATTTATAAAAATATGTAATGAATGTATAGTTGTGTAACATGTACAATTTTAATTAACCCACTCAATCCAATTTAGTACCCATTCTTCTTCTTCTTTTTTCAATTTTTTATGTTTGGTTTAAATTTTGGGAAAAACCCCAGTATTAAAAAAGAATTACAATAAATAAAGGAAAGTATTAAGAACCTATTTAAGAATTAACAAAAAAGTTTGGAAAAATTCAAATTTGTATGTAACCCAATTTAGACCACTAAAAATTTTTATAAATTTGAAAAACCCGAATTTTTCACTTTAACATTTAAAAGTAAGAATGGAAAAATTTCACTCTTTGTTTAATTTGGGAAGCCAAAAAACCTATAAAAAAATTAAAAGAATTTTATTAAGGCAAATTTAGCCTTTTCATTTTTATTGAAATTTTAATTTTTAAAATTTTTCTACCAAAATTTAAAAAAAAGCAAATTTTGGGTTTTAAAAAATGAGGTAATATAACAAATTTAAAGTTTTAGTTTTTATGAAAAATAAATTAAAAAAATCAATAATTAAATAATCCAAAAAAATAAATTTTTATAATTTTTTTATTTTAAATTAAATTAAAATAAATTTAATTTTTTTAAATTTAAAATTATTAACACAATTTTTTATAAAACATATTTAAAAAGTTTATATTTTATCTTTGGAGTAATTTATAAGGGGGGAAAGGAAAAGAAAAAGGGATAAGTTTTCCTTTTTATTTTAAAAATTAATTGAAAAGAAAAAATTTAAAGAATTAAATAAATTTAAAATGATTGCTTTTCTATAATTAAAATTATTTTTTTTTTTTTTCCTTTAATTTAAAATTTAGGAAACAAATTTAAATTTTGAAAATCAATTCCAATAATTTATTTGGTAATTAATAAATTAAAATAATTAATATTTTAAAGTATTTAAATAAATATAATTTAAAAAATTAAAAATTTTTTTGAAAAAAAATTTGGGAAGGAACCATTTGGATTTGGGGAATTTTTTAAATTTAATTTTTTTTTATTATAATTTATTATATTTTAATTTAAATTTTTCTATTATTTAAATTTATGAAAATATTATAAAAAAATTTAAAAATTACAAAATCCCCTTTATATTAAATATTAGGAAAAGGAATTAAAAGAAAATTAAAAAAATTGTTAACAAAATTTAACCCTAAATTTTTTTTTTTCCCCTTCTAATAGGGAAAATGGACAGTAGTGTCACTTTTCCAAAACCAATGACAAATCCCATTTTCATATTTTTATTTTTTTTTCCTTCTGCAATGGTATTATTGTCTCATTTTTTTTAACCCACACTTTCAAAAATTTTCTTACTCGTGTTACTTTACTATTTAGTATTATATTTTTGGGCCATTGTATTTTAATGGTTTTTTTTGGTTTCTTTTGGGGATAAAAACCAGAGTTCAAAATTCCCCCCTTTCCTATAGTTAGAGGAAAAAAACAAAACTAATAGGGTTATTTTTAAGACTTTATTTTTCTTTTAAAAATTTTAAAAACCAATTTGCATGGAAATAGGGGAGTTTGTAAAGAAAGTGCCCAAATTTGATTATTTTCATTTCCCTATAATTGCTTTAAAAACGAAAAGGGTAGTTTGGGAGTTGCCTTTTTTGTGCACTCAATTTACATTAAAAAAGGAATTTAAAGGGTATAGATGTTTAAAAATTTAAAAACATGATATGACACCCTAAAAAGTTTTTCTTAAGATTTCTCAAAACCAAAAAAAAACTCAATAGGTTTAAAAATTCCTTTCCCAAAACCTTTTTAAAAAAAAATTTTTATAAGATAATTGTTTTGTTGGGTTAGGCAAGATGGGCTTTCCCTAAAATAAAACTTGTTAACCCTTTACTTTTTTTGCTTTCATCGATGAGTAGCAAGACTTGTAAGCCTAATGTAAAAAGCAAAGTGAGCCCACAAAACTTTAGAGGGGGGGAAAACCCAATCAGGGTTTATAAAATTTAAGACTATTTAATGCTTAAGTTAAAATTTGTTTGGGAAAGGGGGGAAAAAGTAAAGAAAGGGAAGTTTGTTATAGGAGTTAAAGCCCTTTGGACTTGATGGCTTCCCCCTCTATTTATAGGGGATGAAGTTAAAAATAAAAAAGGAAAAAAGGGATCTTGACATTAAAGACAAGCCCCAAATTTTTGAAAGGGTAAAAGGGGAAATTTTTTTTTTTCCCGTTAACTATTCTTATGTTGTGTAGTTTAAAAATTTTTCAATCGGGGCCTTTAAGACTGAAGGGTTTCCTCCAATGGGGTTTGGCATCAAGCTCTCAATAAATTGAATTTGGCTGAGCCTTTAGAACAAAGTTCTACAAAGGGTTGATGGCTAAAAACTTATAATGGGGCAGCTTCTGTTTTTGACCAAATTAGGTTTTTGGATTTAGACCCTTAGCTCAAATAGCTCAATCTAAGCAGAGGGTTTATGTCCAAAAAAAACTCATCAATGCTTCTTTGTACCCACTGTAGATAATAATTAAATTTTATCTTATAATTTTTTTTTCATTTTGGGTTTTAAAACAGGGCTTTTACTTTGGGTCTTAAAATTATAGGATTTTGACATTAGCCCAAAAAATTCACCCTAAAAAACTTTTTTTGAATATTAAAAAGGGACCCAAAAAACCATCCTTAAACTAAATTGGGGTTTTTTCCCATCTTTTGGGGACTATTTGAGTACCTTTAAA
Organism: Lumnitzera racemosa; assembly: GCA_024138005.1. Taxonomy (NCBI): domain Eukaryota; kingdom Viridiplantae; phylum Streptophyta; class Magnoliopsida; order Myrtales; family Combretaceae; genus Lumnitzera; species Lumnitzera racemosa. The sequence goes on along the minus strand of JAMXBC010000278.1, from coordinate 2,591 downwards.
GATCCCCTATTTACATCTTTGATTTAGGGCAAAAGACTAAAAATGGGTTTGGGAGCCAAGCTTCTTGGAGGGTCTATGCTTAATCTTTTAAAAAAAAAATTTTGGGCTCAAATTAAGTTTTTTTCTAGTTTGAAAATTACAAGTTCAAGTTTAAAAAACTAATAAGGAATTTGAAGCTTGCTTGTTTTGAAATTTTTGTTTTAAATTATGGATCATAAAAAATTGCATTATATTAATAATATAATATAATTTTAGTATTGTTATTAATAAAATATGTTCCCAATTGATATTTTATTTTAATTTTAAATAAAATTAAAAATTTATAAATATTTAAAAATTTAAATTTAATAATTAAAAATTTTAAATTATTAATTAAAAATTAAAGAGTTTACATATTTTTTTAAAAAAAGCCAAAAAATTACAAGGGAAGTTTTAAACCTTTTTAAAAATTTTTGGGTTCCATATTATTCCCAAATTACTTTAATTTTAAAAAAAATTTTAAAAATTTAAACTCCTGTTGGTTTAAGGTTTTAGGTAATTAATGGGAAAAAATTTAGAATTAAAAAATTATTAATTTTAAACCTTTGTTTAAAAAAAATTTTCCAAAGTTGATGAAAAAAACCAAAAGGAATTTGTTATTTAAATAGGTTAAAAATTAAATTAAACCTCCAAACAAAAAAATGTTTAAAAAATTATTTTTTTACTTTGATTTTAATTAGGATTAGTTTATTGATTTATTTTTTGGATTTTTTAGTTTTAATATTTTTAATTAGGTTTGGAAAAAAGACCAAGGGAATTTAAAGGAAAAATTTTGAATTTTAAAAAAGGAAATGATCATTTTAAAAATTAAAAAATTAAAAATGACCAAAAAAAATGGTTTTTTCCCAAACCATAAAATTTTATTTTTAGGCAACAAAAATGCATACCATTTGAAATTTTACAAAACTTCCTTTTTCCTTTTCTTTTCCAATTCTTTTTGCTCTAAACCTTTTTTTTTCAAAATTTAACCAATTTTTTAAATAAAAAAAAGTTTTCCAAGAAATAGGTTAAATTTTTTGGCTTTACCTTTAAGGGTATTAAAAGGAAAGTGCTTTTTTTTAAACCTCCAGGTTAGTTATGTTTAGTTGAAAAAGGTCACTGGGACACTTGTTAACTTATTGGGGATTTGTATGGAACTTGTTGAGGGGTTGTTGATTTAAGCTAGTAAATAAATTAGATTATTGATTTTGTTATTTGTCTCGACTTGCTTCGACCACTATTATCGAGTACAGTAATTTAGGGGGCACTTAATGATCTTTGCCAATGTTGTCATCAATAAAGTCACACATAAAAAAGACTTAGGAAAGTTTTAAGAGGGTTATCAAACCATGGGGAGTGTTGGGGAGGACCTAACCCAATATTATATATTATTATACTGGTGTATAGGGGTTATAAATCCCCAAAAACCCCAAAGCGCTGATACTTACACTTGTGGATTTAACAAAAGACAAACCGTGATTGTTGCATTTAATGAGTTATTTTAGGGTTGTATTTTTGCTATTGACCTGAATTCATGCACATGTATGTTTTTTCCCTATATTGGGCATTGGGCTCACCCCTTCAAAAAATTGTTATTTTTCAGTTGTAGGTTCAGAGTATGGGTTTTTTTATGATTTATTGCGAAGGAGCGGTTTGATTATTTTGTATTACGATGAGGGGGGTGATATTATTTTTATGATAAGGAGCTGGAAATTCGTAGTTTAGTTATTAGGAGGAAATTTTTGAAAACCTTTTGTTTTATTTCTGTTAAATATTATGACTTGTTTATTTTTGGAGGCTTCGACCCTATTGTGACGTTTATTAGATATCTCTAAGTGGAGTTGTAAGACTCCTGTGTTTTCTTAGTATTCTTTATGTTTAGAGATTTTGGTTCTGTGTTATAGTTGTATTTGTGAAAATTAAGTGGTTGGATTCCCCTTTATGGTCATATTTTGAGTTATAAAACATGAGTTGGTACATTTTTTGATAATTTGTGGTTAAAACAAGACAAATCCTTATTTCCCTTTTGTATTTGCCCATAGGGGTTATACGTAGCAGGCTGTAAAACTTCTTGGTTTTAGGGCATTATAAAACAATAGTTTTTTCTATTTTTTTAAACTCTTAGTTATATTTTGAAGATTTTTTTATCGCTCATCATGATCATTTTTGTTAATTCATATTGTTTATCTTACTGTGTAAAAAAGATGTTTAAAAAAATAGAAATTCTTTGCTTGGCAAACATCTCAAGTTTTTAAAAAACTAATGAATAATTTTAAAATGTTTTTAATATAATAAGCAATTGGGAAAAAATTTGTTAATAACATTTTATTACATTCTTTATTTTATTATAATTTTAATAGTGTGGGAAAGAAAAATACATAAACAATCATTAAAAAAAAATACATAACATTGGAAAAAAAAAAAGAGTTTACTCTATATAAACAATTTAAAAAAAAGGTAAATGGTAACTTTAAAAAAATTTCTTTTCCCTCGTATATCTATTTCCCATTCAATCTCATCATTTTTTTTATGCTCCAGATTGAAAACCATAACTTAAAAAAAAATTTTTTTTT
>JAMXBC010000277.1:0-30262 GCA_024138005.1 Lumnitzera racemosa | reverse complement strand
TTGTTAAAGAATACTTTCATTTAGTTACATTAAGCTTAGGTGGGGATAGCTTAATCAACCTCGAGTAGTGGTTACACTAAACACCCGGAGCTACATAATGACTCCTCGTCCTAAGGTCCTAAGACAGTCCTGGTTCGTCTGTATCTAAAATGGATTTATGGTACATAAAATAATTTCTGCCTAAATTAAATAAATAAAAAACTAAAGTTGAAAAGAAAATGTTAGTACAACTTGGTATAAACAAAGGAAAAATAAGTAAATAAATTACACAAATTTGGTTTTTAGGAATTAATTTTAATTTTGGAAAGTCGAAGGGGTTAACCTCTTGACATCCCTAGTGAAGTAAATAAGCTTTTAAAGCCTGGTTTTTCACCTCCTAGTTCTTTAAAAAATTAAGTTTTTTCTAAACCAATCAGTACTAAACACTACTCGTTTAATCCCGATCATCGACTAGGGTTTAAAGAAAACCTTTTTTCAATTTGAAAAACAATTTTGGGGGTTGTCACTGATTGAAGTCAGGGAAAATAGTTAGCACTAATATATAAAAAAAAAACGATTTTCGAAAAAATTTTTTTTAAAGCTAGAGATTTGGGTTCGAGGGTTAAAGATTTAAACTTTTTGGGTACTATTAACTTTCCAAAATTAGAGTTAAACTTAAAAATCACTTTTACTTTTGAAAGACACAAATTGGTTATTAATTACTCTAACTAGATAATAAAATAATCTAAACTAAAAAAAAGGGAAATTAGGTTTTTTCATTTTTTTCCCGTCACCTGTAGGTGTCTACGTACTTATTATTCAGGATAAAAGTACATAGTTCTTTTAATGAAAACTTTAGTGGATTTTTTAGTTTTAATTTTTGGGAAAATACACTAGATTACGTTTTTAGTTAATTTGGTTTATTTAAGAAAAATTCTAGCAAAGGTCTTAAATTTTATATATATTTTTTTGAAAAATTAAGAGTAGTCCTAATTTTAAATGGTTAATTTTTTTTTTTTTGTTTTTTTTAAAAACTTAACTTTTCTAAGTGAGAAAAATAATTTTTACTCACTAAAATTATTAACTTATTTCCTTATTTATTTTTATTTTTATTTATTAGACAAAAATAAATAAAATAACTACCTTTCTTTTCTCTTTTTTCTTTTTCTTTTTCTTTATTATTATTACATTTCAATTCACGATAAAAATTAAAAAATAAATAATAACAAAAAAAAACAAAAAACTAAATAAAACAAGTAAAGAAAATTAAAAAAATGCTTCAAAAGAGTTGGGCAAGCAGGTCGAACATAAAGTAGGGCGGACAGGTCAATCATGGATCGGATCGGGTCAACTAAGACAGTCACCTAAAATGGGTCACGGGGTATCGAGGGGCATCAACTAATTACTGATGTGACCAGGGGTGGATAAATTGTTGTCTTCAATGGTCATAGGTGTGATATTGGGGTAGATGGCTACTGCCTTCAATGCTCACAAAGTGGTCAGAGGTATGGTGGTTAGGGTTTCAATAGTAGAGGAGCTTTGGGTCACAGCGGTAGATGGAAGGAGCTGGGTTGAAGAGCTTGCATTATAGGGAGTCACACCGGTGGTTGAAATTGCTTAAATTTCTTAAAATGTAGCTATAGGTTAGAGAAAGAGAGAGCACGACGTAGGTAGGGAGAGAAAGAGATCGTGCGAGAGAGAGAGGGCTTGGGAGTGTTCTTGTAAGGTTATGGTGGTTGTGTGTGTTCCATGATCACCCTGACATCCTTTTTTTACTTGTAATTATCCTAAAAACAAGGAAAGCTCAAATTAAAATTTTAAAGGAGAATTCCGGTTTTCATTTTTTTTCCCACTTTTTTGGAGCTTGATTTGAATTTTTTTTATCAAACTTAGATACGTTAATGGGTTCAATTCAAAGTAGGCTATGTGTTCAAAAGATTAAAGCAAGAAATTACATAAGTGTATGCAAAATCTGTACAAAAATTGGAGCTGAAGTGAGGGGTCGGGTGTTCTTAAGCCAAGAAAGGGGGAGAAAATCTAAAGAAAATGGGGGAAATCTAAGAGAAAGAGAAGGAAAGTGTTGATGTGACGCCAGTCAACTAACTCGACCATTTTGGATATGCTATGTGTCATCAGTGATACATGGTAGACTACATGAATGCTATGTGCACCACGTCAGTAAGGTATCTAAAACCCAACGATGCCACGAATCAGGACATGTAGCATAGTGAGATCCTGTTTGTGGCAGTCCTGATGTGATGAAAAAAAAAAAAATTGTGCTTTCACTAAGATTCAAACCCTTGACCTAATGCTCATACCTAATGCTCAAAACTAATGCTATAGTCTATGTGCTTATTCGTTAGACCGTTAGTCTATGTTTTATCAATATGTAAAATTAAATTTCACATATGGCCCAAGTCAACCTAAGCTAATTCAAATCAAAGCTAGGTCCAACGGCTTAACTTCTAACTTATTTTTAAATTAAAAATTTACCTTAATAAAATGTTATTTTCTAAAATCTTTTATTCTTTCCATTTTTTCTATTTTTTGTAATTTTTCAATTTTCTAAAAAAAAATTATTTATTTCCTTATTTTCAAAATTTCTCAAATTTTTTTAGGGTTTCTTAATTTCTATTTTTAGTGCTTTTATTATTTTTGTATTTTTCTAAATTCTTATTTTTTTCAAAATTTCTTTATTTTTGGGTTTTCTTTAATTTCCTATTTTTTTGTTTTTCCTAATTTAGGATGTATTGAGAAAAGAAAGAAAAATAATAAAATAAAATTAAAAAGGGCAAAAATTAGGTGTCTATAAATGTGGTTGCTATACACTCCAACATGTAACTCTTCCAAAATTTCGCAAGCTCTGTCTTCTCAAAGGCGGGGAAAGGGTTTAAACCCCCTCAAAGGTATAGGACGCCATTGACTAATATGTGGTTAATGGTATGGTATCTCAACTTCTTTACCTCTTTCTATCTTCTAGGAGCATCCCCTACTCTAAGTAACTCTAGATGGGACCATTAGCTTAGCTTTGATGTTAAGCTTTAATTTCAAAGATTTCTACTAGCCTAAAGTTATACTTTTCTCTAGCAAGTGCCCGATAAGATATTTCTATCCTTAACTCGAGCATCTGTATCCCAGGGAGAGGTAAGCTTAGATAGCCAATTTGCTACTAAATTTTTTAGTCAAGGATCTTTGTAATGGTCCATGAAGTGAACTTAGCTAAAGGAACTTCACCTTCTCCAAGTATCTTGCCATAGTGTCATCCTTGGCTTCGTATAACCTCGGACTTATTGGACAACTAGGATAGACTTCGAGAACACTTATAGATGCTGGTGTTAATCTCCTTACCCAATTTGAGATCAACTATCAGGGCCTCATATTTAGATTCGTTGTTGCTAGTGTAAAAATCAAAATTTTAAGGGTTAGTAGACTATAATCTTGTATAGTCAGGTCAAAACAAAAACTCGTACCTCTACCCCCCATGGTAGATGATCCTTTCAATGGAGGTCTATATTGGTTTGTCGTGGGCCTAGTGGTGCTTTTCTTTTCCTGTATATTTAACCACAAAGTTGGCCAACACTTGGGGTCATGTAAGCCATTTGTAGTTGATATTAAGATTTTGTATGCACTCAACTCCATCGCGTACTTCACCATCTATCCAAACGTATCTAGCTTCTGTAACATTGTACATAACAGTGGTTTATAAGTATAATGAATATTGTGCCTATAAGTAGGGCTTTAACCAAGATGCTAAAATAATGGCAGGCAGGAAAAACTTCTCTACTTGAGCCTACTAACCTCAGGCCCTTAGATTATATGGCTGACATGTATATAGACCTATGCTCTCTCCCTTTACTTTGACTAGTACAATGAGAGTCCCCGATCGTTATGGCCATGTATAGTACAGATCCTCCTTTAACAGGCTTAAAGAGGACAGAATGTGCACGAGGATGTTTGTAGCTACTTAAAGGCTGCCTCACACTAAAAAGTCCATTTAAAAACTTAGGATTCTTAAGAATTTTAAAGAACTCAGACATCTATCTATATTCTTAGAGATAAACCTACTTAGCATAGCCACCCCCGTAGGTGAGCTTTTTTACATCTCAAATCGAGGTAAGGGGCTTCATACCCTTAATGGCATGTATCTTCTTAGGGTTGGCTCGATTCTTTATGGGTGACTAAGAAGCTAAGGATTTACCTAAGCCAACCTTAAACACATATTCTGGGGGTTAAGTTTCATGTCATGTCTTTTCATTAGTTAAAGGCTTTCTAAAGGTCCTTGACATGATTATTGAGCTGCTTGCCTTGACAATTCATATCATCGACGTTTACCTCCTATCAAGTCTGGTTTTTTTATCTCTTGGTTTTTAAAAAATAATTCTTCTTTAAATCAATCAATACTAAAACTCTTACTCATTTATACTGACCTTGACTAGGGTTTAAAAAAAAAAAAAGATTCTTTTATATTTTGAAAACTACTTTGGAGACACTACCCAATTGAGGTTGAGAAAAAAAGTTTTAAATTATAACCAAATTAGGTGGATTGGTCATAACTTAACTACTAAACTATCGATTAAACCAATTTTATAAAACAGTTTTTGAAACTAGAGATTTTGGATCCAGAGGTTAGGAATTTTAAACTCTTACGGATACTATTAACATTTTAAATTTAATTTTAACCTTAAAAATCACCTTTTAATTTTAAAAGGTAAAACTTAATTGTTTACCTAAATGGATAATTCAAACAATCTAAACTAAAAAGGAAAATTTCTTTTTATCATTGCCCCCTTGGTGCTAAAATTACTTGCTATTTGAGATTAGCGTACGTAATTCTCTTTTGTAAATTTTAGTAAGTTGAGCTATTTTTAGTTCAAAAAAGTTCAGTTTACGTTATTTACCTATTTTGATTATTTAAAGAAATTTTCCTAAATTTTTAAATTGGTTTGATTTTTTGAAAAATTCTAACGTACCCTAATTTATAAAGAATGGTTGATTTATTTTTAATTATTTTTATTGAAAATTTTATTTTTCCAAGTTTTTAAATAATTTTTATTTATTAGCTTATTTACTTAATTTTATTTTCATTATTTTTTATATTATCTTATTTATTATTTTTTTATTCTATTTAATTTTATTTTTATTAAACTAAAATAAATAAAAAAATGAACTACTTTTTTTTCTCTCTTTTTTTTTTAAATTTTATTTGATTACTTTACATTATAAATAAAAAAAAAAAAAAAATCAAAACAAAAGTTGGAACCCAAAATTTGAAGTTGGAGCATGCGAGTCAACTTATTGGGGATTTGGTTTGGATGCTGGAGTAAGGTTGGTTCAAGGTATTAGATCTAGGTTAGATAACGAGTCAGAGTTCAAGTCAAGCCCATTAGATTTGGGTTGCTTTAAATTTAAGAAATAGCAGCAGTTGTTAGGTTGGTTCAAGGTGTTTGGCCATAAAAACGAGAAAGGGAAAGGGGATTTATGTGTTTTAAATTGGATTATGGGGGGTAAATGCAACGATGAAGTCAATAGAGGTGGTTTGAAGGCATGCTTTAAGCTTGGCTATGAGAGGTGGTGTTGGTTTCATACAGTGGTGGCTTACTGTAGTTCGATGGGGTATTAGGCACAGGTTTTGGAGCATTGTTGTTTTGGTGGTGGTGTTGGTTTGGGCCAATGAGGTAGCTGGAGCGGTCGTTCGAATGAATGATCGCAACGGCTAGGGTTTCAATCAAAGTGGCGATTATGGAGTTTAGGGTTATAGCAAGCATAGGAAGAGTGAGGTTAGGGAGCTAGTAGGTTGAGAAAGCTCAATAAGTGACTAATTTTACTTAGGGTCAAGTAGAGAGAGAGAGAGAGTGGCAGTTGGTAGAGAGACAAAGAGTGGTGAGGGAATGATGTGAGTGAATTTGCTGCTCGTGAACTATTGTGTGTGATCCAACAAACTCCTTAACACTCTTTTTATACACAAAATTATCCTAAAAAACAAGGAAAGATTAATTTGGATTAAAACAAAGTTTCTCAAACTCAAGTTTTTCCCGATTTTTGGAGTTTCAAATCGAATATGCTTTTTACTGAATATGGTACGTTTTTTATACCAATTCACAGTAGGCCATGTAGTAAACAAGATCGGGGCAAGAAAATTGCATGTGTATGTGTGAAATTTGCATAAAAATTGGATCTAAAGTGAAGGGGCATAGGCTGTTCTTGATTAGGAAGGAGGAGGAAATCAAGAGAAAGGGAAAGAGAGAGAAAATCAGCTAACGTGATGCCATGTCAACAACCTAACCACACGGGAATGCGCCATGTGTCCTATGTAACACATGGCAGCTGACATGGCATGCCACGTGGTGCTACCTTAGCTCGTCGTCTAACTTGATGCTACTCGTATTAGGACATGTAGCGTAATAAGATCCTAATACGTAGCAATTTTTTATCGACTAAAAAAATAAAAATCTTTTGCATGCCTTCACCAAGATTCAAACTCTTGACCTCACACTTAATCCCATTATTATGTTTTATATGCTTATCTATTAGACCGTTGGCCCTGTATTTTGTTATATGTACAATTAAATTACACATATAGATCAAGCTAGTCTAGATTAGATTCAAATCTAATCCCAATCCCAACGGTCTCACTTTTTATTTGAAATTAAAATCTATTCTATTAAAAAATCCCTAAATCTTCTATTTTCAATTTTTTGTGACTTATAAATTTTTTTTAAAAAATCATTTTTTATTTTATAAATTTCTTATTTAATTTTTTGTTCTTTTTTCTATTTTTTTTATTTTTCTAAACTTCTTTTTTTTTTCTTTAATTTTATTTTTGTATTTTTCCTAATTTATGACCTCTTATCCTACTAAAATAAAATAAAATAAAAGTGGGCAAAAATTAGGTATCTTTTACCTCTATGTTGTGTAAAATTTATGAGGCTTACCTACCTTTGTCACCGATCACTGATATGTTGCCCCAACATTTTTTAGGCCGAAGGGCACGATTGTGTAAAAAAACACTTTTTAAAAAATCAATAACAAAGGAGGTATGGACTTCTTCTTCTAGGACCATTTGTAACTCAAGAAGGCACCCATAAAGCTTAGCAGGGCTTTGTCCTAAAGAGATTCGGCCAGCTAGTCAATCCTAGGGAGAGGGAAATAATCTTTCGAATAGGCATTGTTGAGGTCCGTATATTTGACACACATGTACTACTTCTCGGACTTCTTCTTGACTAGTACTACATTTGCTAGCCAAGTTGGGTACTTTTCTTTCCTTATGAAGCCAACCTTCAGCAACTTCAATGCTTCTGTATTTTTCCCTCAATAGCCTGCCTCTTTAGGGCAAAGTTTCTCTTTTTACTTGATAGGTTACAATGTAGGGTCTACATTGAGCCTATGGGTTACCAAGTCAAGGGAGATCTTAAGCATATCCAACATTGACTACGAAAACCTATCTAAGGTGGCTGTAGGAGGGAAACTATCTCATCCTGCAACTGAAAGGAGTCTCAATCTATCCTTAGTGTCTAGTCAAGAAAAAGGGCCCAATTTGTACTTCTTCAGTTTTCTGGTTGGTTCGCCTCTCTCAATTGGCTTCTCCTACGGGTTGGTCTCTAGAGAGAAGACTTTGTTAGCTTTAGCGACCCTAACATAGAGCTCTTAGGAGAGCTTTGATCAAATTTGCATATTCTCCCCCTAGTTAAGGTTGGGAATTTGGCCTTTAGGAAAAGGGGATGACATGATGCCCCCAAAATGCATTCAAACTGGTCATCCCAATAAAACATTATGGGGGGATCGGTATTCGATTACGATGAAACTAATCACTATGGAACATTGTCATCATTCCCAAAGTTCCATGTCAAGGGTGATGATTCCCTTGGCTCAAATAATACTCTCATTGAACCCAATAAGATTGTAGTGGTATGGCTTCATTTTAATGGATAGCTTAGTCCTCATCCTTTTATACGAATGTAGGAAGGGATTTTGGTGGAGTTGCCAGTGTTTACCATAATCTTAAGAATCTCAAAGTTTGTGATCCTTAACCTATAACAGGGCATCTTAATGGGGATATCAACTCCCTCTAAATCTTCATTAAAGAAAAAGATTGAAATGTCTAACTTTTGTCTCTTCTCTCTTACTACCAACACTTAGGATAAGGCATTAAATAAGCCATTGGTGTTCGATTGGCTCCTAAGGAGTGGCCCACTAACTATGATGTTTATAAAGTCATTAGGGGCTCATCGTTGTGGCGATCATCATTTCTGCTTTGCTTGAGCACCCTCAATCTAGTTCTTCCAATGTGCCCTATCCTTGTTGTTTATCAAAACATTCGTTGTTCTTCTATTGGGTTAAGTATTCAACGAAGAAGCCCTGCTAAAATACTCAATCGTGTTCTTCAACTGGAAGCATTCATCAATGTATAGCTATGGTTGCCATAGAAATAGTTGTATTTGTTTGAGTGCAAAGGGGCTAGGATTCCCCTTCATCTTAGGGGGTCATTACAGTAGGTTTCTGTTCTTCGCCTAGGAATAGACTTGGGTAATGGTCTATTCAAAAGGGTGTACTATGTATAGTTGGGATGGGGAAGTGGGTTGTGCTTACCCTAACGTTTTGCTATTCAAGCCTTCCCCTCTGCTATGATCGATGCCTTACTACGAGGAAAATCTATGGACAATCTTTCCTTATCTTTTTTTTTTTCACTCGCCCTTTTCTCATTTAATGTCGCACTTAGCATGAATATTGTTCTCTTAGTCTATGTATTGCTAAGCCTTATTCTAGAAATCAGCTAAGGTCTTCGATTTGCTTTTTCACAAGACATTAGAAGAAGTTTCCCAAAGGTTGGATGCAGAGCTCAGCGACATATAAAAACAACTCCCTTATCTTATGTATTCTCATAGAGTCCTACGTTTACTTGCCTTATCAATACAAGGAAAATGTGCCCTTTTAGATGGGGGTTTACTAGCCTTGAAATGGAGGTTGAACTTCTGTGCCAAGTCATCAAAGGAGTCAATAGATTTCTCGGGCAAGTCATTAAACCATGTTTGAGTACTTTCCTCATAGTGCTTGGGAAAGCTTTTTTACATAATGGCATCCTTGTGATTATGAGGTTCATGAGGTTATGGAAGTAGAGAAGATGTTATCAGGGTCACCAATGTCATCATATTGGTCTAGGATTGAAAGCTTGCTATTAGGGGGCAACACTTCATCCTAAACATCCCTAGTAAAGAACGTTTTATTGGTAGCGACCAACCTGGCATCACAGCAGGCTTTGCTCCCTAATAGCTTGAAGGCCTTCTCACGATCACATGGAGCTCGTTGAGGTTGGCATCACCTACCGAATGAGCTTAGTATGCTGCAAAGTATGCAAGAACTCCGTAAGAGTTGGCCACCTGCTCATTGCCAACTAAGGCTTAGTTATGGGTGGCTATAGAACTTACTAGCTATTGTTACATTAGTAGTTCAAGTTGCTGATCCCTACCATTCTATGTTGGTGGTGGTGGTTGTTTTTGCCTTATGCGGGCTTCAAAAGCTTCAAAGGGGTATGTTTGTGATCTATGCCTCTCGACTTCCTTAAGGTGAGCATTTGAGTAACCTATTTTGGGTAGCAAACTCCTCAAACACCTACTCCAAGTGCTCCAGGTGCTCTTTTAGCATTTCCCTTGGAAGGGTTTAGTTCTTAACAGGTTGGTTATTCACTAATAATGGTTCTCAGGGTTGCTAACACAAGATATAGTGGTCAAAGGTGGTGTTTGGGAGAGTTTAGGTGTGTTTAAGTAGGAACTTGAATCAGATTTCCCCTAGACGACACCAAATGTTGTCTTTAGATCTTTGTTGGTATAGATTGGACTTTACGTAAGTAAAAAAAGCCTAAAAAAAGAGCATAGTGAAAGGGCATCAAGGTGTTGTCGATTTAGCTACTCTAATGCTTAAGTCAGTTAAGTGTTTGAGGATTACAGGGCTAGAAAGCAATAAATAAGTTTAAGTGTGAAAAAATATCAAAGAGTTTACTGTTAGGCAATGGTCTTATATTTATAGAGGAGTGATATCGAAAATTTGGGTAAAGGAGTTAGTTGGTAGAACCACTCCTGCAAGCATTGGGAGAATAAGATCATAGGGGTCCAATGTATTTCGTATATGTAGGAGATGGTTATTTAATTAGTTTTTCCCAACCTTATTTGAGTCTTCTAGCCATTAGAGGCTTCCTTTATTTGGGATGGGCCCATGTTCTAAGTTTAGGTTGAGAGTAGCTTGTCATAAGCATTGGCCTTTAAGGTCGAGACAAGCCTGTGGAGCCTATATCCAAAAAGGCTCCAGGAATAAAAATGTATATTTTCAATCACCTTAAACAATTATTCATATCGAAATGTGACTAACATCATCAATAGTTTTATGTCGCAGTCACCCCTAAAATGAGTAAGTTCATGTCTGACTTTACAATCTGTTAGTTGGACTTGAGCCCAACTAATAATGGACAATCGACCTTAATACGGTCTATTGCAACATGAAGACAATTTGTGCAACCTTTAAAGAGTAAGTTTCTCATAGTAGGCTGCATGCCCATATGAAATTTAAAGGAGCCATCGATGCCGCTTGAGCATAAACCGAACGTTTGGAGGATGTGCTATGTCGTGCAATTATCATTGAGAACATGCAGTAGCACCAGTAAGGATCTTCAGCATCGTAAGTTGCCACAGAGCAATAGATGTAGGCCATTGTATAATCTGCATCATATATTACGCCCAATACTTTCACAATGTTATGTATAGAAAGGGCCTCGTTTAAAATCTGGAATAAGTTTAATCCAGAATGTGGCCATGTATTGTTGTAATAGATTCTAACTCCATGTCATCTGCACTTTTATATATTCATACAATGAGTAAAATTACCATAGTACTCCTGTAGAAATGAAATATTCAAAAAAGAATATTCAGTCAAAGCTAACTTATGAATTACTTGGCAATCACTCTCTAAGTCTTAAGAAACAAAAAGCTCTCTCCCCTTTCTAAATTTTTTTGCTTCTTTAAACCTTTTTAAAAATTTTGAATTCCCCACTGTGATGTAAATATCCAAAAATCACCACAAATTAATCTCAGATATATCATTTTCCCCCTTTTGAGGATTATCAAGTCGATTCCAATATCATAAATCTATTTATATAGATGAGAATTCTTGATGATTCATACTAAAAGTAGAAATAAAATAAAATGAATATGTGGAAATGAGTCTAAACTATTTGTATTCTGTTTCATAACAGTGGTAAGATATTTATAAATGAGCTAACTATCAAAAAACTAATCAGTAACTAACAATAAACAAAGCTCTAATAAGACAATGACCATATCCCATAATAAAATATAATGAATAAGTCTTCAATGGATTTAATGAGGCCCCCTTTAAACCCATCTTGATCTTCTCAAACTCATTCCTTACCTCAAGCTTCTGTCTCAACCCAAGCCAAGAGTTTAGGCTATCCAACTATAGCAAGTCTCCAATGGTAGAAGGGTTTAGTAAGGTTAGGAGACCAAGTCAAGCAAAATATCTCCCACATATTTGAGACACGTCAGACGTTACAAACCTACACTCCAATACTTATAAAAGTGGCTCTACTTACTAACCGCTCTTTGATTACTAACACTACTCCTCTATAAATACCAGATGACCATCTAACGATAAATTATTTGATATTTTACACACTCAAGCCTATTTATCACTTCTAAGTACTTGTACTGTCCAAAACGCTCTACTAACTTAAGTATTAGAGTAATCACACCAGACAATACCCCAGCATCCCCTTTAAAGTATTTTTTCCAAGTTTATTGATTGCGCAAGTCTAATATCTAATTATCCTTATTTGGGAAGATTTTAAGACGACAAGTAGTATTTGGAATAAATGAATTTATACACACGATTTTGTTTTTGTTTTTGTTTTGTTTTTTTTTTTTTTTTTTTGGGTCCTTTTAGTTCATCCTATATGTGGCATTATATTATCTTTTGTAGAATTTATAAACGCTTACCAATTCATCTTTTGTTAGGGTGTTTGTGCTCCCAATTTATGGACTATTGTTTTGAGCATAAAAGTATTCGTATTTTGTTTCTTTAATTCAAAGGCTCCATCAGTTCTAATCCAGAAAAGGTATCTCTCATGTTTCCCTGATATAAAAATAACTCAGAATCTTCAAATTGTTCCGATTTAAATTCTCGTCATTTTCTATGAACAAAGTCTTACGAAGAGCAATGCAGAGGAATTATGTCTTTTTCCATTGTATTCGGTCACAAGTTTGGGTTTTTTTCTTTTCTTTTTCCTTTTTTTTGGGGTTTCCTCATTCACAAAAAAAGCTAAAATGTTTTAATTCTCTTCGGCAATGCATCTTTTTCCAAGTTGACCCGGGAATTGGATTTTTAAAAGGGCTATCAAATGCACTTGTATCGTTATTTGTGGCCAGCAAGGTTGATAAAAATCAATGATAAGAGATCCGTACTTCAAACGTTTATCTCTTCCTTTATAAGTTTCCTATTCCCCAATATACTAGAGATCCGTACCTTTACGTTAGTGGTCATCATACACTTCCTAACAAATTATGATGGGTTTCATCCCAAACGCAAGTGGAATAATCTTTAGGCCATTCCATGCACCTTGTTCGTCTGTGAAAGAATAAATTAGTACGACCTTTCTTTTTCATGGGTTCATTCTTTCCCAGAAAGCACCATCATCAAAGAATAATAAAATTACACAACCAGAAGCATCTATTTAACATTTCAGGTTTAAAATATTAATCAGACAAGATAGGGTATGATTTCTCCATTCAAATTTAAATTTCGGATGCCAATTGTTCGCAATTTTCATTTCACTACAGAAAATGTGGAATAGATTGTCTCTAACATGCATGATCAATAGCTGATTGATTATTCAATTGAAATTGTCCTCTTTTTCCCCTTTTCTCGTAAAATGTCTCTTTTGAATTGCAAGATGTAGAATGCCCGATATCACAAATAATTTTGTAGTTAAACAAAGATATTTGTTTGCTAAGAAAGGAAAAAAAGCGTTTGTTGTAATGCAAGATATTCCCGGGATCATATAAATGATAGAAAAATAAAAACATATATATGAATTTTAGGACTACATAGGATGCTAAAAATGACATTGTGATATAGGTTTAAGGATACTAACATATCCGACTATTAAGTTAATTAATCTTTTGCATTGTAACTCTAGGAGTGTAGGTAGATCTATACAAGGATCAGTTTTGAACTGTGAATCAGTTTGAGTCGTGAAAGGTTAGGCTAAACCGCCTGCTCAAACTAGTGTTCATAGACCATTAGACTAGTTCACCAGTGAATCAACGAGTCGACTTGATCAGTTCACCCTAAAAAAAAAAATAGAAAGAGAGAAACGAGGCCCTTGAGTCGAAAAAAAAATAATTGAATGTATCCATTAAATCTATTATGTTAAAACATTTTTTGCAATAATAAAGGATAATTTTTTTAAAATAATATTATCAAAATAATTTAAAAGATGGGTAATCATAAATTAATTATGTGTTAATGATAGTCAAAATTCAATTTAATTTAATTATAAATCCCTTTTTTAAAACTTATCAAAAAATTAACAATTTGAATATGATAAAAGGATAAAATTTAAGAGGAAAAAAATAAAATTTAGAATTATATTAAGTCAAAATTTAAAAAAAAATTAGAAAAATGAATTAGTACATTAAAAAGTGAGAGAAGGAGGTCACGTTAAATTTGTATTTTTTAATATATTTAAAACATTAATAAAATTTATAAAAAATTAAAAAATTAATAAGAAACGGTTCAAAGGCTCAAACCGGCTCGGAATCGTCCTCCCCACCTATAAGCCGATCACGATTCATCGTGCTAAAGCCCATAAATCAGCGGTTTAAGTCGTTTAAGGCCAAGCCACTCAGTGCACAAGTTTAGGTGTAGGAATAATCATATGAAACTTGTCAAGTGATGCACATAAGGAGAATAGGGCTCTTATATATAGAGTTTGCCTTTGATTTTAACTAAGATGAACTTGAGATGGATAAAACTAGATGAGTTGTAAGATTAATTCTTGATAATCAATAGTTTGTTTTAAAAGGGAATTTTCTATGATCAAATTTTAATTTTCACAGTACAAGTCTCATAATTCACTTTTGATTTATATTTCTTTAAATTAAAAATATTGAATAAATTATAAATTCAATAGTTTCGATTCTTAAAAATTAAAGAAATAAATGGTAGGTTTAAGAGCCGATTATATCAAAATAGGAAAACAAGACTATAAAATCCCCTGTATAAAACCCTTTTATTTCTTTATAAAGCTTGACTTTAGGCTTGGGCTTGAACTGGGGGAAAGCTTTTCCCATCTTCTTACTTTTATAAAAGGCTATACCTATCTCCTTTATATATATATTTTATATATATACGAGGCATATAACAAAGCTCATGAAATCATTTAAGCCCTTTTAAAAAGCTTAATGGGCTTGTAAAACCTCGTCCAAATCCTAATCTTCGTGTATTAGAAAATCGAACATGACTATGAATAGGAAAACTAGTCTATAGATTTCTACTTTAGCCTAAGATTCTTTAATTGAGCCTGATTCCTAAAATCTGTTATTGGCTCAAGAGACTTGTCCGTGATTACTAAATTGGCTTAAAAGTCCATTTCCAACCCTTTTGACACATACAATGACAAAAGGGATCTGTATAAAAAGTATCCCCTTCCCTACTTGTGTAGAAATTGCATCTTTACATATTCTGAGAGTTGGATTTCCTTTTCTCTTCAGTTTTCGGGTTCTCCGTTGCGATAGTTAAATTTGGTAATTACACCAGGCACGGTACCTGGTTAGTTGTCAGCCAGCACACACTTCCGATTCTATCTTAAACACATTCCATCACTCTGTTCATCTCGTGAAGGATATATGACTGAATTCTTCTTTTTCATAGCTTCACTCGATTATTCCCCAAGAAAGCAGCATCAAAGAATAAAACTAGACAACCAAAAAGCATCACGTTTCTACTTAAGATATAAGGTTTTAAATATTTCATAGATAAGATAGGATATGATAAGTCCATCGAAATTTAAATTTTCAGATGTCATTTTTGCAATTTTCATCCACAATTGTCAAATGGTAGAATAGCTGTATCCCCACATGCATAATCAATAGTTAATGAATTCAATACTTTATCTATCTCCAATTGATATAGAGATCTGTTTTCAAAGAAAAAAAAGAAGCCCTTGCCCTTTTATCGTATAAATGCTAGACAAATAAAAACGTACAGTACATCTAGAAAAATTTTAGGACCGTATACGATGCAGAATAACATTGTGCTATTTTCTATAAAGAGGTCACGGATTATATGCCCAAACCCAAACAAGGATTTTGGCCGTTGTTTCATTGATGGTAAACAATATCCGATTACTACATTGGTTGAAATATCATTAAATGTGAAGAAATTAAACACAGCAAAGTCTTGATTTGAATGCTATTTTTCTAGAACAAAGTCATGAATTTTATGTTAAACCCAAAACAAGAATTTGGCTATTGGTTCAATATAGTGATACATATCTAGCCAATGGCTACTACATTGAATTGAAATATCATTAAAATATGAAGTAACTAAATGCGGGGGTAAAGTCCTAAAAAGGTGGAATAATAATAATAGTAGAATGGATCAAATTTGATTCCCCTTTTTAGTAAACTATATTTTATAATAATTAAAAAAATCAAACAAAAGTGTATTTTGATACTACCTTAAATATGACATTCATTACCACCCACCAAGAAAATTTTTATTACATAATTTCAAGTCCTTATCATCTCAACATGTTATAAGGTTAGACTGGAATGAAGTGGATAAAAATAAAATCAAAATAAAAAAAAATTTGCAACATGATAGTTGCTACAAGAAGACTTTTATTTCAGCTTTCCTTGTTCATTTGCAAAAACGAACTCAATGAATTTTCATCATAGCTTTAAGTGATGATCCCTTAACATCCCCCTCCTCTTTTATGCTGCTCTTATGATCTGAGAAATCTCCAGGGCCCTTCTTCTTCATCTCCTTTCCTTTTCCTTTTTCTCCATAACCAGATAAACCCACAGACCTCACTTGCTCTCCATGAATCTTACCCTCAATACCTCTTGTCAACTCAACACACACTCCCATTTCTTCCCCCAAACATCTTTGCATTATATGCTTGCTCTGCAGCCATGGGCCATGCTATGATTGATAAACCTTGGCTCAAATTTTCCATCACCGAATTCCAGCCGCAATGGCTGAGGAATGCCTAGTTGATTTTTTGACATAAATCTCCAATTGGGGTGCCCCGGTTCTCACCAGAAGGCCTTGGTTGGTTTCACTTACTCTTTTTTCAAAACCATTCGGCAACCATTCTTCTTTGAATCACCTTTCATGTCGTAACCAAGTGGAGGCCTAATGACCCCAAAAGATGGTTTCCCCGACAATTCAAACCAATGGCTAATTCCATCATTTGGGATTCAGTTATTGTGTTTTGTGAACCAAATGAAATGTAAAGAAAATGAATTTTCATTTGTTTATCAAACCAATCTATGCAAACTTTCAGCTGAAACCCCCGGGTTTGTTTCCCGGCGCGTTTTCTTGACACTAATCTTGCTTCTAAATCTGAAGAAGTAATCACTGATTTGTCAAGAAGCATCCCCTTTGGTAAAAGAGGCCTATGCACCAAACAGGAAGTTTGATATACTTCCTAAGAAGATCTAACCCTAGAACTTCCGCTTCCTCTATAGTGTTGCACAACCACCCTCAGAAGTGAGTGATTGTGCAATTTGGGCCATGAAGAACCTGACGACATCGGTGCCATCCGCGTTCCTCAGAAAGCGATGGAGGTGTGAAAAATGGAAACGGACCGGTCTGGAAAACCCGGTACATTGAAGTACGCATCAGCAGCTTTTCGAGGGGGAAAGATTCGTCCAAATAGATACTTATGCAAAAGTTCATAAGCACCACCGGTGGTAAAGTGATGGATTTAATCCCAAACTTCCTAGCCACATCACGGACCCCCCGAAAAACAAGTCGGCGATACACAAAGCGGCGGATGCCCTCTCTGTGGCGATACCCGCGAGGAGGGACTCCACTGGGGATTGAGACTAGTTGAGGCATTAAAGAGCTTTACTATTTGGTCTAGCGTTAGGTTTTCGGTAATTTCGGTTTTGGGTGGTAATCATGGTCTGCATAGAAAAAGGAAGCTCACGGGGACAATCTTGGAGGTGTTGTGGCAGCGGCAGAGCGGAGGTATTTGATGTTAAATGGGGGAAATTTGCAATGGTAATAGTGAATCCTGTTCTTTGGTGTATTCTTGAGCTAGTGAAAGGAATGGAATGAGATGGCCGTGGGCCATGAATGGAAGCATTAGTATGTGAAAATTCCCTATGTTCTAAAAGTTGATGAACCCATGTCTTCTGTTGTGCTGTTGTGTTGTGTCATGTCCTGTGTTGTGTTTTTATACAAATTTTGCCTCCTGTATGTGGAAACAAAAGAATATCGTTCTGCGAAAGGAAAATGGAAAATGAGCTTAACGGTGTGTTTGGCAAGGGAGGGAAAAGTATTTCTAAGTTTTTTCTCTAATTTCCCGTTCCTTGAACTTCCCAATATAAATGAAGGTTGGTTGGTATGATAATAATGACTTTTGCCAGGGGGATGGTGGAGATGGCAGATAGCGCAGGGTAAGGAGGTGGGTTCTTTATTATTTGTGGGGTGTGGGACCGCATGCAACAAAAAATTTTAAATAAGCGAGAGTGGAATAAATTGCCCCCAACCGGAGAAAGGCGCGAATAACGGTGATTTATTAGGGATTGTTATGAGTGGTATACAAATATAAATAATATTTTAATACATAAAAAATAATAAACCAATTATTCATTATTTTGTATATAATATTATTAATATTTATATATTACTTGTAAAAATATTACAGCGTGCAGTTGATTGTATAAATCAATTTTTTCCTTTTTTTTTTTCTTTTCTAACGTTGTTAGAGTTGATGAACTGTATGTGCAGCTCCAAAAACGTTTCTGAGAACATTGAACTGGTATGAAACATGCTGCACAAAAAAACATGATTTCTCTTCGGCGTGAAACAGATGCGATAGCCCACATCGACGTGTTCTACGTGTCAGGAATCCTAAAATGATTTTTTCCCCCTCTTTATTATTAATTAAATATATGTTGTTACATGAAAAAACGTAAATGAACTTTATGCTTTTTAGTTATTCCTTTGTTTTTAGTTTTATGTGGCAAGACAAAATTTAAAAAATAAGCAGATAGAGATAATATTATTTAGAAGTATGGAAACTTTACCTTCGTATGTGAAGTTAGAAGAAAAAAAAAAAAAAGTGCTAGATCATCCATGTGGAGACAGCAATTTCAGATCCTCAAATTTTTACTTGATTCTGTTTATAAAATATCTCAAGGGTGCTAATATGAGGCTAAGAAAGAGGGCTTTTTTTTTTTACATTTTTTTTTTGTGTTAAAAGATTATAGGGAAAAAGGCAAGTGCTATAAAAGGAAAGTACAAAGGTTCTAAAGAGGGTTTTCTTAAGGAACTGAATAAAAGAATCTCAATTTCCCTGCACTTAAAATAAAATAAGGAAATTTTAAATTTTACAAAAATTAAATGATGGGGATACAAAACATATATAAATCTCAATTTTTTTCTTGTAATGTTCTAAAACCGGAAAATCACACTTAGATTCGTGTTCTATAATTTATTGACATGTCAAACATTTAAGACCCGCTTTTACATGTCTTTACTACTTAATCATCACTTGTCACTTGTATTGACTTTCATACAATAATTCAAGAATGTTCAAATGATTATAATTCACCATATACAAAAGGGATTGAATCCTCAATTTACTTTATTCAAACAGAGAAAATAACTTAACATAAATCTTTAACAAACTGTCTCAAATGCTATCAAACAAAATTCAATTTCATTTTCTTCCAACTTAACAACTTAATATGTTACTAACAGGACTTTGAGAAAGTTTAGGTGACCTCAACCCCCAAAGTATGTAAATAAACAAAACATAATAAAACAAGTTTGATGATTCTTTTAGCAAATTTCATAAATGACCATTTGTCTAATAACAAATTCAAAGAACATCACAATTCTAAACAAACTATAATGATCCATCTCCAAAGTTATAATTGTAATCATAAAAATTTGCATCCTAACCATAGCAACCAACTCGTTATGATACTCCCCCATAGTCCATAAGACCTGTACTTGCATTTAAAAATAATAAAACCTAGGGGGTGAGCAAAGCAAAATGAAAAGCTACAATTACATGCATAACACATACGAATCACATCATGAATGCACAATACACACATCAAAATAAATCAACTATATAGATGCAACACTCACATGTTATTATCTTATTTAAGTCCATTAAGCAACATAGTTTTGGTGTCCCAAAATATGAGCAACTCATAATTCCAGCACATAATATATATATACATTTAAGTATCGATGTGGGTCTTCCCCATTATCTTAGTGACCATTTTCAATCCTAGATCTACTTAGATCATTTCCCAGCAAAACCCTTTTAATAAAGATACTTTGCATAAGGAAAATCGATATGCTACCCTAAAGTTTAGTCCTCCTAATCCCTTGTGCCTAGTTAAGCACAAGCAATACACTAATTTAGGCAAAATTATTATTAAGACCATTTAGCTTCACTAACCCTACACACACAAACAAAACAACCTCGTACCTAATTGTTTACATACTTAGCTTAGAAAACTAATTCACAAGTCTTACAGCCTGTTCAAAAGAGAAACATCACATCATTCAAATTTAGAACCAAACTAGCAATATCCTCAACACAATAACTCAACTAGCTTAAGTTAATTTTAAGGATCATAAAGGCAACTAGTATCACTAGGTAGATAGTTTGATTGAAAACTGTTTCGGGGGATGATTTTTTATTAGAAAGACTAAAAAAAGGTTTTAGATTAAGAAAACAACTTTAAGGCCCCTCGAAAAACCCAAAGGAATGCTACTGAAAGCAATAGGGGTAAAGCTTCCCAATGCTAGTCTATTAGCCATCCAAACATTATGCTTGAAAAGAGCGCAATCGACCATAAGGTTAGTTGCATGGTGGGGAGCATTCAAATGCCAGCTACAATATGTAGAATTATGCAAATTTTAGCGACACATAAGCCTTCCAAACACAACCCAACCTTCGTCGTTATCAAAAATACCAAAACTAAAACAATATCCCCTCCATACAGACATCCAACCTACTTAAAATGCCCAAAATGAATCTTCCTCATAACCATAAAATATTCCTAAACATCATCATTCATCAATCTCAACATCATAAAAAGGCAAAAACAAAAAGAGGGATCAGAAAAAAAACCCATTACAGATCGACACTGCACAATCACCACTATACAAAACACTATTGGACACTCGTAAGATACCCCAAATTTATTTTTTTACCTTTCCCTTTTTATGCAAAAAAAAGAATTTCCTTTAGGGAAAAACTTGTCAAAACTCAAAGGGAAACACAACACATAACTTACCTTCAAGATTTACACCCCTTTGATTTCATTTTCTCTACCTATAATTCGTTGCTGCTCCCAAGAAGGCTCCTCAAATTCATGTTGGGGTTGTCCTACATGAAAAGTAGATACCCCGTAAGAAAATGTGAGGAAACATGAAACAAGTTTAGGTTCTTTCTTCTCATCTCTTTTCTAACACCTAAGTTGCTTCCCTTCTGACCATCTTACCCAATTAACATTTACTAAGGAATCTTCCTTCTCCTTAACTCTTGAACTTTAGTGATCATAATCTTTATGGGTCATTCTACTGGCAATAAGTCTGATACAACTTTAAGGTCTCTACATTCACTATTGTGCCCAATATTGATTTGTCTCTTGCTCAAGATTAGGTTTGAATTTTCTCAATAGGGATATGTAGAAGACGTTATGGACTTCCTTAACTTAGGAGGATGCCCCAAACCCTATATACCTTACTCCCAATCTTCTTTTGATTTTAAAAAGGGTTTTGTTATCTTGGAGAAAAATTTCCCTTCAACTCGAACCAAAAAAATTTTTTTAGTTAGAGATGCCTTAAACAAAACCTCGTTTTTTAAATTTAAAAATTTTCCCCCCCCCCTTAGGCTTTTGTTTAAACCCAAACATAGCTCTTCTTATAGTTTTGGGTTTAAACTTGACCCCCCCATTTGATCACCCTTTAAACCTTATAAAACTGCTTTTACCCCAACTTAGCCAAAAAACCGGTCTTTCTCAAACCGTACCCCCAAATTTTTATGGCGATCTACACTTCTTACCAAAATGGGCCCCTTGTAAGGGGTATTTAGATAGTCCCCCTGATAAAATTTTTATGGGCCCCAAAATCGATAAAGGGAAAAATCCCCCTCTTTCCTAAGGGGTTTCCAAAGTTGATTTATACATGGTTTCGAAGCAAATCCTTAAGTATTTAGGGTTTCCCTTTTAAAATTCCCTCGCGTCGGGCAAGGGGAAAGGGGGTTTTAAAAACTATAACTTTGTATCAAAAACCTTGTGTAAATTCTCAAAAAATCACCAACAAACAGTAAGTCCCTTTTTTAATGTAATCTTTCCAAATACTCCTTGTAACCTCACTATTTCCCCTTTAATAAAACAACTTATCTAGTTTATCCAATGTGTAGTTGATGTGAAGGGGAAATAAAGTGCACTAACTTGTTAGTTTGTCCATAATCACCCAAACCACATTTTCCCTTAAATTAGATTTTTAGAAATGTTGTACAAAACCCATGGTAATTTTTCCCAAATTTCCATTTGGTTACTGAAAAAGGCTCCCAACTCACTACGTTCTCTGATGCTCGATTTTAAAGCCCAAAAAGTTTAGTACATAATTTCCCTTTACTTATAATCCCCCCTTTCATTTTTTTCCCTTTAATGTGCTTTTAATTCTAGTACATCTTCGTGATACCAAAGTTTATGGTATATCCCAAGTAATGTCCCTCTTTTAAAAAATTCACTTCTAACTCTGTCTCTCTAGAAAATCCCAAAACCAAACCCTACATATTTAGTTTTCCATCGGCCTCTACTATAAACTCTTTTCCCTTTTCCCACTTCCATTTTCCCTCTTTATTCATGTTTTCCCCCTCATTTCAATTAAGCCATTTTAAATTTTAACTATAAAACAAGGGTTAAAATTGGGCAATTTGCAAAATTGGGGACATTTTCTCTAGTAAAAATTTTCCCCAAATTGTCTTCTCATGCCCCCCCCCTTACAACGACCTTGTGTTGTTACCCAAATTGGCCAGATTCCTAGGCTCCCTTTTCCTATCAAGGCATCGCCACTCCATTGGCTTTTCCCTGTTGGTAATTTTATGTCTAAGTCTTAGTCCTTAAAATCCAACCCTACCTCCTTCCCCACTTTTTCAAAATTTTTTAAAAAAAACCCCCCCCCCCCCTTAAATTCATTTTGATTAGAAAACCAAATTTTTTCATTTTTTCCCAAAACCAAGTAGTGCCTCCATAATTTTCGGCATGAACTACTGCTCCCAAAATTCCCAAAATTCATGAAATGATGGGTTTTCTAATAGGGCTTTAGCTGATGCAACGTGTATCCCCTTTTTTTTCCCAGTTTTTTTGATAAAAATTTACATACCTAAGTCCTTAAAATTGAGGCAATAGGTAAATAAAAAAATTTCCCTTACCACTGTGTAAAAAAAAAACTAGAGCAAGTAAAAAGTCTCACCGTAAACTTTTAAAAAAGCCCCTACTTAAAATTCTATCACCCCAAAAAAAACTTGTTCCCACTTTATGTCAATTAAGTAAAAGGAGCTACTAATTTTAGAAAACCCTTTTACAAACTTTAGTAAAAATCTTCTAATCTTTTTTACAATTTTTTAACCCTTTACCCCACAAAAATTTTCCCCTTTATCTTTTTAAAACCTACTAATTTTCTTATTGTTTACAATGGGGCCCTTTGGAAGGTTAAAACCTTTTTAAACCCAAAAACTGCCCCTTTTTAAACTTAGCCATATAACCTCTTACTCAAAGTTTTACTTAAAAACAATCCTTAAATGTCCCCTCATACGCTTCTTCCCTCTTGGAGTATAGGGAAAATTTTTTGTCAATAAATCCCACAAAAAAAAAACCCAAAAAAAATCCAAATACTCTTGAGTTATTTTGTTAAAAAAGTTTCATGAATGCCCCCCCAAAAGTCCCCATTGGTGGGGCCCAAAATTTGGCCCTTAACTAGGAACTTATAAAAACTGTTTCGGGTTTTGAAAGTGGTTTTCTAAATATGGGGCAAATTTTAAACCTTAAATTTAATAGAATGTGACCTCAAAAATTTTCCCCCCCTTGAGAAGATTGGGCCATTTGCAACTAATCGAAAAAGGTTGTAAATTTTAGGGAATTAGATATTCCCCCCCTCTTCATTGTCCCCAAAAATTTGATCCGTAAAATCCAAAAACCCCTTTCTCTTTGATACAAATTGTCAAAAAGGTTGTTACACAACTACGATACCCCGTAAACCCAAGGGTAGGGTCTAAAACCTTAAGAGGGCCCCAAAAGACGAAAAGGGAGTGGGAAGGTTGAGTAGGGGTTTTGGGCATAACTATGACACATAATCCCCTTCCCACAATAACCTTAATTTTTTTTGGCCATGGTTTAGGGCCTACCTTGGTTAAAGTTTTTATCGATAGTTGTGTACAAACCCTTTTTGACAATTTGTATCAATGAAAAAGGGGTATGGAAAAATTTTTAAGGGTCTAAATTAGGTGACAATGAAGGGGCAAGTATTTTAATTCCCCCAAAAATTTACAACCGTTCGAAATTTTTGCAAATGGCCCCAAATTTTCTCAAAAAATATTTGTGGGGCACATTGCCCCATTAATTGAAGGTAAAAGGGAGCACATTTGGGGGAAAACCACTTTCAAAAAACCCGAAACGAGGGTTTTATAAAATTCCTAGTTAAGCCATTTGGCCCCCCACCAATGCACTTTGACTTTTTTGAATTTTTTTGAACAAAATAACTCAAGAGTATTTGGATATGTTTGTTTGTGGTTTTTTATTGCAATTTTCATTACTCCAAAAAGCAAAAGAAGCCCTTTTTGGCCCCGATTTAAGGAAATTTTGTTAAGTTCATTAGAGTTTGAGAGGTTATATGCTTTAAATTTTGAAGTGGAGTTTTGGTTAGAAATTAAACCCCTTTCCTTTTGGGCACATTGTAAAAAATGAAGGTTTATTAGGGAGGTTTGAAAAAAAATAAAAAAGGGAAATTTTAAGTGGCCCCAAGATTTTAAAAATAGTAATCAAGTTTTTGAAAAATTTTTACTAGAAGTTTGTTTAAAAAGGGGTTTTTTAAGTTAGTAGCTCCTTTGACTTAATTGACATAAAAATGGGGGGGGGAAAAAGTTTATTTGGGATGATAGATGTAAGTAGAGCTTTTAATAGTTGCGGGGTTTAGACTTATATTTCCCCCCTAGTTTGTTTTTAAAACAGTGGTAAAGAAAATTTTTCATTTAAAGTATTGCCTTTAATCTAAGGACTTTGGTATGTATTGATGCCCAAAAAGGGCTGGGTATTTGCCCTACAAGGGTTTCATCGCTTAAAACCGTATTTAGAAAAAACTATTATTTATTTATTTAGGGTTTTTCAGCAGTATTCATGCCCCGAAATTTTTGGAGGCCCCCTACTTTGGGTTTGGAAAAAGTGAAAATTGTTTTTCTAATCACATGAAACGAAGTACTTTTTACCCAACAAGATTTGAAAAACGTAGTGAAGGTGGCCCCCAGAGCCCCGATTAAGGACTAGACTTAGACATTTATTACCAAGCAGGGAAAGCCCCCAAAGTTGTGGTCGATGCCCTTTGGGAGGAAGCAGATTTGGAATTGGCCAATTTGCTAACAACACGAGGTCGTTTTTAAGGGGACATGAGAAGGGAAATAGATTTGGAAATTTTGCTAGAGAAAATAAGTGTCAAGTTAGCAAATATGCGAATTTTAAAACCCCCGTTGATAGTTAAGTTTGGATGGCCCTTTAAATTGAAAATGAGGGCATACATGAGAAAAAAGAGGAAGATGGGAAGTGGGAAAGGGAATTGGGGTTTATTGTAGAGGCTGATGGAATACTCAAATATGTGGTTGGTTATGCATGCCCCAGAGAGGGCTAGAGTTGAGAAGTGAATTATTAAAAGAGGCCCCCATTACTTGGGAATTTTACCATAAACTTAGGTTTTTACAAAAAATGTACTGAAAATTAAAGGCACTTTTTAAAGGTAGAATTTAAAAGAAAAGGGGGATTTAGAGTATGTATTGATGTACTAAAAAATTGGGTTTGCCAAAATCAAAAAACGGCATCGGTTTCGTAAAGGGGAGTTGTAGCCGTTTTCAGTACCAAAGTGGAAATGGGGAACAAGTTACCTTTGGGGTTTTTTGACCCCAAAATTACTAAGAACTCTAAGTAAGAAAGATGTGGTTTTTGGGTGGGGGATTTGGACAAAAAAACGAAGTTGTCACTTTATTCCCATTTTTCCCTTTAAAATACACATTGGGTAAACTGGGTAAGGGTTTTTATATTAAGGAAGTAGTGGGTTTTTTAAAGGGGTATTGGAAAAGATTTTCATTAAAATAGGGACTTACTGTTTTTTTGGGTAGATTTTAGAGGAGTTTACACAAGGTTTTTGTACAAAGTTTGTTTTGTTATTTCCACTTTCACTTGAGACTGACGATTTAAATTTGAGAAAAACCATACAGATACTTAAGGTTTTTCTTCGAGAAGTTTATAAACAACTTTGGTAGCCCCAAAATTTTTGGAAAAGAGGGATTTTTTTCTTGATCGAGTTGCCCATTTAAAAATAGTTATCAGGGGACTATCTAAAGCCCCCTTTCAGAGCCCTTTATGGTAAGAAGGGGTAGATCGCCTTTCATTAGGAACGGGGTTTGAGGAAAAACAGGGGTTTTTTGGCCCAGAGGTTTGGGGTAAGAAGCCGTTGATAAGGTAAAGCCCGATCAAATAGGGGATGCAAGTTATGCCCCAAACTTTTAAGGGAAAAGCTATGTTGGTTAGCCCGGGGATGCCTATTGAATTTTTTAAATTAAAAAAACGGGGGTTTTTTTTGAAGGCCCTCTCTAACTAAAAGGAATTTTTTGGTTCCCAGTTTTTTAAGGGGGAATTTTTCTCCAAGGGTTTATCAAACCTTTTAAAGTCATTTTGAAGATTTGGGGGTATGGTTTATAGGTTGGGGGCCCCTCCTCCTAAGTTAGGGAAGTCCAAAAAGTTTTAATTTCCCTATTGGAAAAAAAATTCAAGCCCCCAATCTTGAAACCCAAAAGACAAATAAAAATTGGGCACAAGTAGGGAATGGAAAACCTTAAAGTTGTAGTCAGACTTATTTCCAGTAGGGAAAGACCCATAAGATTTGAAACACTAAAGTTCAAAAAGTTTAAAGGGGAAAGGGAAAATTCCCTTTGTAAATGTTAATTTGGGGAAGATGGTTTAGAAAGGGAAAACAATTAGGTGTTAGAAGAAGAGATGGAAGAAAGAACCTAAAATTGTTTCATGTTTCCCCACATTTTTTTTATCGGGGTTTCTTTCTTTTTTTATGTAGGAAAACCCCCCAAAATGAAATTTGAGGAGCCTTTTGGGTGAGCCCCGCAAGAAATTTTAGGGAGAAAAAAAAATGTATTTAAGGGGGTAAATCTTGAAGGGAAGTTATGTGTTTTTTGTTTCCCTTTTAGTTTTGGACAAATTTTTTAAAGGGAAATTTTGTTTTTTTTGCCCCTAAGATAGGGGATTTAAAAAAATAAAAATTTTTGGGATTTACGAGTGTCCCAAAAGTGTTTGTATAGTGGTGTGATTGGCTTTGTGTCGAAACTGTAATAGGTTTTTTCTGATCCCTCTTCTTGTTTTTGCCCCTTTTTTTGATGTTGGGGATTGATGAAAGATTTAAAGTTTGGAATTTGTTATTTGGTTTAGGAATGATTCATGTTGATTTTAAGTAGGTTGGATGTCTGTATGGAGGGGATATTGTTTTAGTTTTGGTTTTTTGATAACGACGAAGGTTGGGTTGTGTTTGGAAGGCTTATGTGTCGCTAAAATTTGCATAATTCTACATATTGTAGCTGGCATTTGAATGCTCCCCACCATAGCATCTAGACCTTATGGTCGATTGCGCTCTTTTCAAGCATAATGTTTGGATCCCTAGATAAAATAGCATTGGGAAGCTTGACCCATTGCTTTCAGTAGCATTCCTTTGGGTTTTTCGAGGACCTTTAAAGTTGTTTTCTTAATCTAAAACCTTTTCTTAGTCTTTCTAATAAAAAAATCTCCCCGAAACAGTTTTCAATCAATCTATCTACCTAGGGGGATACTAGTTGCCTTTATGACCCTTTAAAAGTTAACTTAAGCTAGTTGAGTTATTGTGTTGAGGATATTGCTAGTTTGGTTCTAAATTTGAATGAGTGTGATGTTTCTCTTTTGAACAGGCTTGAAGACTTGTGAATTTAGTTTCTAAGCTAATGTCAAAATTAGGTACGAGGTTGTTTGTTGTTTGTGGGGTTGTAGGATTGTGAAGCTAAATGGTCTTTAAAAATAATTTAGCCTAAATTAGTGTATTGCTTGTGCTTAACTAGGCACAAGGGATTAGGAGGACTAAACTTTAGGGTTTGCATATCGATTATCCTTATGCAATAGTATCTTGATTAGAGTTTCGCTGGGAAATGATCTAAGTAGATCTGGGTTGTGATATGGTCACTAAGAATAATGGGGAAAACCCACATCGATACTTAAATGTATATATATATTATGTGCTGGAATTATGAGTTGCTCATAGTTTTGGGACACCAAAACTATTTTTGCTTAATGGACTTAAATAAGATAATAAAATGTGAGTGTTGCATCTATATAGTTGATTTAGTTGATGTGTGTATTGTGCATTCATGATGTGATTCGTATGTGTTATGCTTTGTAATTGTAGCTTGTCATTAGTTTTTGCTCACCCCTAGGGTTTTATTATTTTTAAATGCAAGTACAGGTCTTATGGACTATGGCGAGTATCATAACGAGTTTGGTTGCTATGGTTAGGATGCAAAATTTTTATGATTACTTTTTATAACTTTGGAGATGGATCATTATAGTTGTTTAAAATTTTGTGATGTTCTTTGAATTTGTTATTAGAAAAATGGTCATTTATGAGTTTGCTAAAAGAATCATCAAACTTGTTTTTTTATGTTTTGTTTATTTACGATACTTGGGTGTTGAGGTCACCTAAGACTTCTCAAAGCCCTTTTGTTAGTAGACGATATTAAGTTGTTAAGTTGGAAGATATGAGATATTGAATTTTGTTTGATAGCATTTGAGACAGTTGTTAAAGATTTATGTTAAGTTATTTTCTCTGTTTGAAAAAAGTAAATTGAGGATTCAATCCCTTATGTATATTGGTGAATTATAGATGCATTTGAGACATTCTTGAATTATTGTATGAAAGTCAATACAAGTGACAAGTGATTGATTAAGTATGTAAAGACATGTAAAACGGGATCTTAAATGTTTGACATGTCAATAAATTATAGGAACACGAATCTAAGTGTGATTTTCCGGTTTTTTGAACATTACAAGAAAAAAATTGAGATTTTATATGTTTTTTATTCATCATTTATTTTTGTTAAAATTAAATACCTTATTTTTTTTTAAGTGATGGAAAATGTGAGATTTTTTATTCGTTCCTAAAAAAATCTCTTTGAACCTTTGTATTTTCCCTTTTATGCCTTCCCTTTTTCCCTATAATCTTTTAACACAGAAAAAAAAATGTAAAAAAAAAAAAGCCCTCTTTCTTTAGCCTCATATTGCCCCCTTGAATAGTTATAAACAGAATCAAGTAAAAATTTGAGGATCTAAAAATTGCTGTCTCACAGGGATATCTAGCACTTTTTTTTTTTTTTTTTTCTAACTTCACATACGAAGGTTTAAATTTTCCATATTCAAAATAATTATCTTATTGCTTTTTTTTAAATTTTGTCTTGCCAATAAAACTAAAAACAAAGGAATAACTAAAAAGCAAAAAGTTCTTTTACTTTTTTTTCATGTAACAACTTTAAGTTAATTAATATATAAAGAGGGGGGAAAAAAAATCTTTTAGGTTTCCCTTTGACAGTGAACCGTCGTGTTGTTAGTCGCATTGTTCACGCCAAAGAGAAACATTTTTGTTTGTGCGCATGTTTCATACCAGTTCAATTTTCAGAAACGTTTTTGGAGTGCACATACGTTTTAACTAAACAACGTTAGAAAAGAAAAAAAAAAAAGGGAAAAAAAAATTTATTTATACAATCTTTCTCCCCCGCTGTAAAATTTTTACAAGTAATATATAAAATTTAATATATTTATTACAAAAATAAGATAATTGGTTTTATTATTTTTTAGTATTTAAAAAAAAATTTTTTTATTTGTTACCACTCAAACAATCCCTAATAAATCACCGTTTTTCGCCCTTTCCCGGTTGCGGGGCAATTTATTCCACTTTCGCTTATTTAATTTTCGTTGATGCGGTCCCCACACCCCCAATAATAAAGAGCGCCACCCCCTTACCCCTGCCTTCTGCCTCTCCCCATCCCCAGGCAAAAGCTTTTTTATCATACCAACCAACCCCTTTTTTATTGGTAAATTCAAGGAAAGGGGGAATTAGAAAAAAATTAGAAATACTTTCCACCCTTGCCAAAACACCTTAAGTATTTTCCATTTGCCTTTTGCAGAACGATATTCTTTTGTTTCCACATACGGAGGAAAATTTTTATAAAAACCAAAACAGGACATACCAAAACCCCGCACAACAGAAGACATGGGTTCACTAAATATGTAGGAAAAATGGAATTTTTCACATTCTAATGCTTCCTTCATGGCCCCGGCCATCTCTTCCATCCTTTCACTGCTAAGAAATTCCCAAAGAACAGGTTCCTATTCCCTTGAAAAAACCCATTGAAATCAACTACCCCGCTCTGCCGCTGCCAAAACCCTCCAAAATTGTCCCCCCGTGAGCTTTTTTTCTAGTGCAGACCTGGTTCCACCCAAAAAAAAAATTACCGAAAACTAACGTAGAAACCCAAAAAAGAAAGCTCTTTTAAAGCCTCAACTAGTCCAAATCCCCCCGGGGTCCCCCCCGGGGTTGCCCCAGGGGGGGCATCCGCCCCCCTTTTTGGATCGCCGATTGTTTTTCGGGGTGGTCCGTGGATGTGGCTAGGAAGTTTTTTGGGATTAAATCCATCCTTTCACCACCCGGGGGTGCTTTA
>JAMXBC010000276.1:0-30401 GCA_024138005.1 Lumnitzera racemosa | reverse complement strand
AAACCCGGCTAGTAATTGGGATGGAAGATTTAAACTACCCAAAACACAAACAAAGTTTTTAAATCAAATTATTTGGTGAAATGCTTTTTTAAGAAAATGCCATCTCACAACAAGCTCTCATGACGTTTCAGCCCGTTGTAAGAAAAAGAAATTGGCCCGCTTTAATCCGGGTTGATGAGCTGCTTTTACTACAATATTTACAACCAAACCTAGGCTTTGTAATGGAAACACCGCTCCCCCCCGCAACCCCTTTTCGAACCTTTTGACTTCACCCTACCCAAACCTTCTCTCTTGTCCTTAGTTTGACAAAGGATGAAAAGGGACTATTATGCAATCCTCGCTTCCCTTTAAAAGGGTGGGTATTTGGCGGGAGAACCCTAGGTTTCCCTTAATGGGTTATCAGCGGTTTAATTATGATTATAGGTCATATATTTGTTAGATCCAGTTTAGGGGATTAATTATTCACACAAATCAATAATACAAGTTAGAAAAAACAAAAATCATAACTCATCTAATCAACGCATTCCCAACCAACTATCTAACAAGCACAACTAATATAATCTAAAGACCCCAAAATATGCATCGTATTAATCCCAATTTATTAGACTCCTCACTCACTCACTCAAATTCAAACCGCTTAAGTCATCGCCGATTATCCTTATAACACAAACGGGTTTCTTTTTTCATATAACTATTATAATTTGGGTTTACCCTATAGCACTTATTTTTATTTTTGTTTGGGGTTTTAATATACCCAAATTTATTATTCTCAAATCTTTTAAAATTTATTTTTAGGTTTGGGTTATTTCGGTTCAGTTTCCGATCGATTTCTAAATTAGGTTTTAGTTTGATTTCTAGGAAATGTTTTATACCCAAATCCTAGAAATTTGTTTCAACTCATATTGTGAAATTAATCACATTACTTTCAGATATTCAAAATACCATCATTACCCCTAGTCAATATTTTATTCCACTCAGTACACTTAAATCCTTATTAGTGTATCGAATTTACTCTTGATGTGAGAAATTTTTTATTTTTCATATAATTACATAAATTAATTTTTCTATCAAATTTATTATATATCCCTATTATTTATATAATATAAATTTTTTATTCTGATATTTTCTATTTATTATATTTTCAATAATTCCATGTTATGTACATAATATAAATCTAATATTTCAAATAACTCTAATTACCTTCTCCTAACATCAATTATCATTTCAAAATATCTAAAATTTATCCTAAATTAGATTTTACATCTAATTACCTTAATTTATAAAATTAACTTAAAATTTACTATTTTTCCCTATCACTTATTTACTACATAATTAGTCTAATATTTACATCTAACACCCTAAATGCTACAAGTATCATACTTCTTCAGATTTTAATATCCTAAAACATATAATTATTCACTAAATCAATAATTAACCATTTAATTAAATTTTAAATTTAAACCCCAAATTACCCATTTATGCCTCATTTTAAGGCCTAAAAATTTCAAAATTAATTTTTGAAAACGGCTTCATAAACTGTTCTATATCATCGAAATAGTCTACACAAAAATTTTGGCTCAAAACTACACTCCTAAGGTCATTTATTTTTAACCGAAATTGATCGGTTTTGTATAATTTCTTAAGGACCATATATCACTGGATATATTTTCACAAAATAATAATTTTTTTTATAAAAAATACATAAAAAAATATTCCATAATAATAAAATTCATAATTTTTTAAGAATTTTTTACTATTTTAACAATATTACATAAAATCAGGCTGGAAATCGAACTCACCCATTTGGGTGGCTCTGGCCACCGTTGGTGGCCATGAGTGTGTCAAACTACCTGGGTGCTATCACCATCGTATGGTGATCGTGGTCATCTACTCACAACTGCTCGTCAAGTCTAGGTTCTCCTTAGAAGCCTCAACTACTAGATTTTTTTATGATTTTTTTCTTTAAAACCCTAATTTATTCTCAATTTCGCCTCTCTCTATTTTTCACTCTTCAAATTGACCAAATGAGCTTCTGAAATTTTCTTGCTATTTATAGAGCATTAGGGAAATTATTTTGTATTAATTAACGAGACAATTACCTTATTTCTTCTTTTTTCCACTTTCTATTTATTGCATTTTAAATTTGGGTTTATTTTGTTTCTTCAATTACAGATTACCCCGCCTTATTTCTAGATTTACCCCCATTATTCCTAATTTTTCCTTAATTAGTTTTGAATTATCTTTAATTATTTATTATTATTTTTGCACATTTCATGTATTTTAATTAATTGTTGCGTATTTCTACCTAACATGTAAATCATATATAGTATAAATAAATATTCCTAAATATTTTTTTTAGGTCATTATATTTTTTTTTAGTGTACATATAATTTACACTAGCGATTCGTTAATTATCGGAATGTTTTTTTACACATTTTTGATAAATAACGAATTATATGCTTACAATTTAGAATTTTTTATTTTTTTTAATTCTATTGCTTATTTTTATAAATTCAAACTTACAGGATTTTTTTTACTAATATTTCTAACTTTACTTATAATTTAAGCTCGATGGATTTTTAGCTTATCGAAACCCGAGTGACTAGTTGTGGGACTTATACCACCTACCCTGCTTAAAGGGGAAAAGGGAAAAAATTTAGTGTATTAATAATAATTTGATGGTGTGTGGCTACATGTATAAGGGGTATTTATACTCAAGAATTTTAGGGTAACTTGTCTAAAAAGAAAAAGACAAAGGGGGTATTATCCTCAAGAAGTAATGTACAAAGCATTGGAAAGGGTAAAAATGAATATTTATGAAAAAATAATAAATTAAGTAGCAGATTCTATAAGTGGTCCCAAACGTGTGGTAGCAATGTATTAGTGGTGCTGTTGGAAGATGTGGACAAAGCAATACAAACTAGTTGGACATGACTGAGTAGGTAAGGATTAATGTAGGGTAGCTCTCTTGTCCTCTTAGTAAGAATGATACCGAACAAGTGATCGACTTAGACATGACCGAGTAGGTGCACGGGGTTTGGTTGTTGTCAAGGCATTCTTCAAGTCGGCATACAATTTCTGATAAATAGGTTGTCATTCGGCATGACATAGAAAGTCGATCGATAGTAAGTAGTAACTCGACCTCGGTAAGAGTCGGTTGGAGCGGGAGGATTCGCCTTACTAGTCCCTCTAGTTTTCAGGCTCAGCTACGGGTTAAAACCCAATAACTTGATTCCTATCAAGTAGTCTCTTTACCTACCACTTTTGAATCTTCCTACATGACTGAACTTGGCATTACCTGTAGTTTATCGAATGGAGACTTCAAATTTTCTTGGCTACTCTTCTCTACTTCTCTTTTCAGGCAAGCTAATTAATTATGGCAAATATAGCTATATGTTTTGTATATCTTGGGTAAACCCTCAGACTAAATCGAATATTTCCTCCCATGAATCACTAAGGTATGCTTGAGTGGGATATTCATGTTTACCTAAATACAAAATCTTGCAAATTGACCCTTCTCTAATTCGATGGTATAAGAGTCGTATTGATAAGATTTGGGCACCAACTCGATGACATGCTAGGCTTCAAACTACATGGGAGGCTTGCTTACGAGCTCCGTGTGAATGGATAACCTGTTTATGTGCTCTATCATTACTGAATGGCCTACCCTGCTTTGTTGAGTCTGCCCTGTTATGTTGAGTACATTCCACTGTACCTGACCAAGACCTCCTACAGACTTATCTATGAGCTGTGGCAATATTGGAAGACCCAAGTGCTCTGCAAGTTTTGTCCTGGCTACTATGTGTACCCTACTTTGCCAAGTCTTCTTTGTTATACTTGATCCATTCTGCTTTGCTGTGGTTGGCCTATCCTATTCTATTGGGCCTACTTAGATTAGCTATTTTGGACCGTGCTGCCTTGCCCATTCGCCCTACTTTACCTAGGTCAATTTGCTTGACCAAATTTGTTTGGCCAAGATCTGCTCTGTTATAACGAAGTTTCTTAACTATTCTACATCAGCTCGATCGCACTAAGACATATTAAACATGTCAGCCACGTCCACATTAGATCAACCTGACCATACGAGGTCGGTTATTATCATATCGGCTCGGCCAATACCTATGAGAGGTTGACCCTGGTTAAGTCAGGTCAGCCCAAGATATATTAGGTTGGTTTCAGACATATTAGGTTAGTCGCGGACAAAGACAGGTTGTCTAAAATCAAGTTTACCCAGATTACAGCTCAGAGTCCCTAACAGCTCATTGGAACCAAAGCATCAACCCTCACTTGAAGATCTCACTTGGCTATTTATTTTACTTATGTATTCGGATTTTCTATTTCTTATATGTTACTTATAAGGAGCCTCATGCCTATCTTATTTGCAAAATTGCCATTAGGGTTTAGGATGTACTATAAATAGCAACATTTGTAAAAATCATCATAATACAGATGAATATACTAAACCTTTTTACTTTCAAGTTAAGTGTCCCTTTTACTCTTGAGCTACTCTTTTCTAGCCCATTCGAGTGTGGATTAGTGGCAAGTGACCTCCGGCCATACTTGTACATCATACAAGTGTGACCTGAGCTCGTGTGAGGCATTGGTGTGTCATGTCCTTCGTCGTGCACGGGAATCCTCTACTTAACCTTCGACTATCATTTACTTTTCAAGCCATCTTGCGCCTTGGACCCACTCCTTTGGTTGCGTGTGATATTGAGTTCTTGTGTTCATTTACAAGTCTGTATCACATATCTAAGAATCAGACCATTC
Source organism: Lumnitzera racemosa (assembly GCA_024138005.1). Classification (NCBI taxonomy): domain Eukaryota; kingdom Viridiplantae; phylum Streptophyta; class Magnoliopsida; order Myrtales; family Combretaceae; genus Lumnitzera; species Lumnitzera racemosa. The sequence goes on along the minus strand of JAMXBC010000276.1, from coordinate 25,631 downwards.
TTTTCCCAATTTTTTTGATAGCTAAGGGTGAATAAAATTCTACTGAAAGACCCATGACTTACACCCAAATTACTAACACATTTAAATGTGACTGATCCATCTAAAAATCAAGTTCCCACCTCTTTAAGGCGAGATAATAGCCATTGATAAATCAAGGGCCATTTTTAGTAACCCATTATTAGTTGACACTATTATCTATGAAGATAAAATAAATTCTAGAGCCTACAAGAATCAATTTGAAATTGCTCAGTCCTTACCACATTTTCTTTAAATGGTTATACATTATTTTGTATCCAAGATTTTGCACCATAACTTTCGTAATAAAGGTTTGCTACCATGGGGTATACAAGATATCCTGTTTTGCTTTAGAGAAATTTAAATGGCACATACCTAGATCTATTTATCGATTTAAGAGAGTATCGTCTTCATTGGGTTCCTCTATGTCATATTCCATGTTCCCTAAATCTTCTTTATTCCTTGATTCAATAAAGCAATATTTTTCATATGCGCCAGGTATATTCGTAAGCAGATTATCCTAAAATGAAAGTTTCGGTGTTCTAACTCTATGTGATTGATTGGATTCCACATCAATTGCTATAAGAGAATGGCCATCCTCTTCAATTATAAGCTATTTTCAACTAAGTTGCGACTGGTCGCTATATTCATCTTTCAAGAGAGGAAAGCTTCTATTGGGGTTTTCCATGATAAATTGTTTTTGAAATTTTTAGAAAACAACTCCCTAAAACTTTTATATATGGCACATGCATATAAGATTTAAGGACTTTTCTATTTAAATATTCATTTTTTTTTAATTTTTTATTTAAGTTCCCATTATTCAAAATGTTATAAGGTAGTATTTTTGTCAAATCCATTAATTACATGGGATTAAGTTGTTATATTCTCACCTCATAAGAGGTCTACCAAAAGTCAACCTAGCATTAAATCCTAATTCTTTCGAAGTCAATACATAATAGGTCAATTCGAGAATAATCGACTCGAAGCCCAGTCAAGACAGTTTGAAAGAATGGGAAAAAAAATTGACCCAACAAATTGATGAGAAAATGAAGGCATTTATAAGTTATGACAAATTTGAGCAAGTTGGCACTACTGTTTTTTTGCATACGATCTTGTGGCCTATCCTAAAGGATTAAAGTACTAAAGTTTGCGAAATATAACGATACTAGATGCTTTAAGCTCTACATTAGGTTGTATCTACACAAGATGGCTCGTTACATTAAAAATGAGCAACTATTGGTCTAAATATTATAGGAAAATAAATAAATAAGGTTTAATATTGATTGAATTAAGGAAAATAAAGCCAAAAATTCAGGCTCAACAATTAACCTTAGTTGGAGATGCTTGTTAATACTTGTTCCCTTAAGAGAAAACTCTATATGCACAAGTATTGCTCTTCAATTTCCCAAAGATGGAGATATTATTGTTTCCTCAATCAATAGTTGTGACCGTTTATTAGGTGATTCCTCTAAAAGAGAGGTGTTTAAGTATTCTTATAAAGGTTTTAATGGTGGTCATGGGCAGTCCTTACTATTCTCATACACACCTATAAGTAAAGAGAAGACATATCCTTGCTTCTTGATAGACCAAGTTAGATAAAACAAGATCTAAAGGCTGATGACAGTATTATCAATTTAATTGATGTTACTTACTAAATTTTACTTGATTAATCTTATGAATATTGGCACCGGTGGGCATGTCATCCAATAATCGAAGCTTTGATCTCCTTATGATCTAAAAAAAGTGGTAAATACGGGGAACATCATCACCTTGATGCTTTTAATGTATGATAGTGAATATTGCTTAGAGATCATGAGATTGTTTACTGCTAGCCTATCTTGGATTTGCAAGCCTTCTTATAAATCTTCTATTGGTAGTAGCAAGTCCCATTTATGGTCTTTTGATTTTTTATTGCTGATTTTGTGATCTCGTTGAGGAACTTTGTTTTGATGTTTTAATTTAAATAAGTAATGTAACTATTTTACTTTTAAAAAAAGGGTACAGCTACTTTTGTTTTTCTTTTTTTTTTTTCAATAGAAAAAAAAAACTCGTTAATTAGTATCAAAATAATTTTTAGGGGATTTGATTAAAATTATAGTTTAAAAAATAGTGTTATTTAATCTTAGTATATGTTCTTAAAAGAATTTTATTCTTGGTTTTAGAATTTATTAAAGTTACAAGGCTAGACTTTTGATCCACTACCAAGATGATAGCTCAATGTAACATTTACTTGTTCTCCAATTTCCACTATTAAGGAGATAATAAACTCTATTAGCATTTACTTGTACTCCAAAACATAGAGATTATAATATTATTGTGTTAACTAGTTTAGATAATGTTTGGTATCAGAATTGAACTGTATAAAGAGAATAGAATAGTACAGTATAAGAAAACAAGACAACACAACCTTCATGTACCTTTATTAGTGTATACAGTGCAACGTTGGACATGAATTTAAAAAAAAAAATTATAAAAATTTTGAAATTTTAACTATTTATAATATAAATTATAATAACGTTTAATACTGTGGTAATTAAACTTGGTATATGTGGCTATTTTTTGAAATTAAAAAATATTTATATTAAAAAAACTATTTAAAATATATTTTTGTACCAATAAGTATACGATACAAATTTTTTAAAACCTTTTTTTCAGATACCTCAAAACCCTTGTCTATGATAATATTGTCCAATATGTAAACCAAATACTGAATTAAATAATTTATCTATCACTGTACCATTAAAATATACAAATTACACCTTAATTTTGTTGGCATTTACTAGTAACGGTGGTCTTAGTGTCTATGCCAATATCATGAATGAATGTTAGTGTCTTTATTGGTATACATTAATAAATTTAAGGAAAAGGAATTCAAAATAAGAGTGATAGGTGAGCTCTAGATGATAAATCAATTTTTACATTTTATATTTAAATACACATGTTATTTATATATATGCTATAATGTTGAGCATGATGGAATTGCAAACTAATTTTATGTTCTTAAAGCTAAAAGGAACTCTACAACATTGAAATATTAATTTGAATGGGATCTCCAACCTATCCCTTAGTTTAGTTTGTCCATGTTGAGTGACTTGAACTATTGTGATTCGAATTTAAGGAGAAATTTGATTTTGTCTTTGAAAAGATGGAATCGGTGATTCTATTTCTTTGATGTTTATTATTATTAATCAAATTATTTATTTAACCTTTAATTTAGTTATGACATTCAATATTTAATGGTACTTTTGATAATTATTAATATATATACATATAATTTCATTCTATCCCATAGACATTTTGAAACATGGAAAATGATTTGTTATTTCACTCCTCATTCTATTACAAACCATTTATGTATATCAAACATAAAATAAGATTTGCCAAAGTGGTCCATTAATGATTTTGTTGACCCAATAGTAATCTTCTTGCTTTAGTCAAGGTTCTACTCTCATAATTCTTATCAATAGTATTAATGCATCATGTGTTATTCGCATATAGTATATAAATATTAATAAAATATTGCTATATATGATTTGTACAAATCATAATGGTAATTTAATTATTTTGAAGTTATTCATTCCATTTATTGTGCATGTTATATTAGTATTTATATGCCATGTGGTGAAGATAGATATCATAAGTATAACTCCTAAGTGAATTCGTAGTAATTTGTCGACTGTACATGGTGGTAGACCTATAAAAAGCCCTTTATGGTGTAGCCACTAAGGGCCTTTAAACACTTAAGTTAGCATGGAAAGCATTAGGAATCCGATGAATATGAAAGCGAATAAGATAAAAGAGTTCCCAAAAGTGTAAAAAAGATACCCTAACTTGGCGGCTTTACTCTTACTTATAGGTTAAGGGTCCTAACTTGCTCGAACACATAGTTGGAGGAGATTGGTTGGTGTAAAATCTAAAGAGGTAACGCTATTAGTATGAAAAAAATACTTCCACCCTTCTGTCAGTTGGTAGAGGCTTCAAGGATAAGCCTATCCTATTAGCAAAGGCTGACTACCTTAACCTGGTAGCTAGTCACTATTATGTCCCGAAATGTTAGAGTCGTAACAGTCTCGCCATGTAAATTATTCTAAAATAGAAGTTAACTTTACAACTATTATTTTGGACCTGATTTATACAAGACGTCTATGACTAACCCGTTTTAAAGTAAACGATTCATAAATTAAACATGTTATATACCTATGAAATCATGAAAAATATATATATTTACACTAAAATAACTCAAGTATGTTTACAAGATTTAGTGGCTTAATCATAATCTACTTAAGTAATATATAAATTGACAATAAAGGCTTTTAAAGATAAAATTTAAACTTAAGAGTGTAATTAATCCTCATGTTTATATCCTGACTCCTCAAGATCCAGCAATTATTACCTTTAGGGTAGTTATATAGTCACTTCTTAACTAGAACTTGTAACAATATTTATAAGGATGTGAGTGTAATCAATAGTTTAGTAAGTTAGGATGGAGATTTAAATACATTAAGCATTAATAGGGTTATCAACCAGTTATTTTAATACAAAGCAACAAATGAATGCCATTGTATGACATTCTTCGGTCCATTGTGAGATTAGAGAAATTAAACCTGCTTTAATCCAGAATGAGGAGTTTAACGCACATATCAATGGCTCAAGACCAAACCCAAGGTTGTGCAATGAAGATACCGTGACTACCTTTGAACAATTGATTTCACCATTACCTCTACCTCTTTTTTTGTTACTTAGTTCGACTAAAGATGAATAAGGGACCTATTATATTATATAACGGTATCCTTTTTTAAGGAGTCGGTATTTGGTCGGAAAACCCTAAATGTCTCCTTCAATGTGAAATGCTTATTCGATTATTTTTATAAGCCGTATATTATTAATTCTAATTAAGGTGATTGATCCAGACATAATACAAAACAATTATAAACCAGTACAGCAAGCCATTAATTTATAGTATCATAAAAAATACACATACATAAGTATGTACATATTCAAGCTATCTACAAGCACAAACAAGTATAATCTTAAACTTCAAAGTATTTTGAAACAGTACTCTAAAATACAGTGACGTATTAATTCTAGTTTACCTAAAATCTTTGATTTGCTTACTCGATTCACTGCAAGTCAACTCATCTTCGCGTATCCTATAATATAAATACACTTTTAGTATTTATATCTTTATGACATATAGGTTGAAAATTATGATTTTTCTCCATTATTCAAGTATGTATATATATTACTTATTACTGATCTATTCTTTTTTTATTCAACTTCTGAATCCATTTCTGATTTAGGTTTTGATTAATTTTTTTTTTTATTACGGATGTTATATGTGAACTCTAATAACTCATTCCGAAATATTATATGAAATTAATCATATTATATTTGGGTATCTTAAATCTTGTGTTTAGCCTTTCACCGGTATTATAGTCCGTACAGTACACCTTAATCTTAATTTAACTGCTAAATTTACTCCCAATACAAGTATAATCTATATTTTTATAAATATGATTTAATTGCTGAATTTACTCCCAATGTAAGTATAATCTACATTTTTTGCATAATTTCTACTTAATATGTACATAAAGCATATATCTAATCCCTTCAATACTATAATTAACATCTCTCATCATCAACTAACATTTCAAGACATCTAATTATACCCTAAATTAATCTTAAATCATAAAATTAACTTAATTAGTTACTTTTATTGATTATTCATTTTTTATTATTACCTAATATGCATAATACACACAATTAACAATTCAAACTCCCCAACTATCATCCTACATCAATAATTAACATCTAAGGATATCTAATAACATACTAAATTAGAATTCCCAATAAATTAATATTAAATTACAAAATTAAGCCCACTAATTATCTTTTATGCATAATTTTAGGGCCTAAAAATTAAACAAAATTTTCAAAAAATATATTTCATAGCACTTTTATGAATGCTTTAAATAGATTATACAAAAATTTTGAAGTCAAAACTAAACTATTAAGGTTATTTAAACCAATATCGAAAATTAGTTCAAGTTTACAGATTTTTTAAGCAATGTATATCTAGGGATACAATTTTATCAATATAAGATTTTTTTCTTAAATCTACATACATAAAAACCTCATAATACAAAATTTCATAATTTTATATAGTTATTTGATATTTTTAATAAATTAAATAAAATAGGAGTAAAATTTAGAACTCATCTACATTGATGTCTTCGGCCACCGCGGGTTACCGTAGCTTTGTTAGCTGACTTGGGCACTGCTTCTACTATCCATTAGTGGTTGCCGTCTACTCCTGGACAGTCATTGGACATGTGTTACCTTCGAATGCCCTAACTACATTATATTTTGCTAATTTTTCCTAAAATTCTTTCTTATCTCTTCTCTCCTTTCCTTATTTTTTTCTAAGTTCCAAACTAACCAAATGAGGTTTGGGAAGTAGTTTTATGAAATTATAACAATGTTTAGGGTTTTATCTTGATTTATTTTGTACCAAGTGTCCTTATCTTTTTCTTTTTCTTTTTTTTTTTCACTTTCTAATTGGTTTAATTCTATTAGTTGATTTTGTTTCTTTAGTCTACAGCATGCCACACCTCATTTCCAAACCATTTCATATTTTTCCAACATTTTTCTTTATTTTTATAATTTTTAATGAATTTTCTTTAATTATTTAGTGTTATTTTGTTTAGTTTATGGATTTTAAGTAATTTTGCATATTTTTAGCAACACGTAAATATATATATATATAGTACAAATAAACACTTTTAAATATTATTTATGTTATTTTATGATTTTTAATGTGTATATGATTTTTACTCGTTTTACACGTTTATGATAAATAACAGGTAATATACTTATAATTCAATATTATATTATTTAATTATTTTATTACTTATTTTCATAGATCTAAACTCATGAGATCACTTTTAATAATATTATTAGTTTTGTTGTAAAATTTGGGCTTGATTAGATAACTTACTTAATTGCCTTAAATTTTACGTATTGAACTCCGAACACTTAGTTATAAGACTTACAATCGGCAAACTGTATGTCAGATAGTCATTTGACATTTAATGAAGAGAAAATAGGAGGTGAGGATTGCATTAGTTGGCGAACTCCTAGAGGAATGTCTTGGATCGAAGGCCAACTCTTTCCCTATGATTGGAAATGGGTGCTTGGGGACCATAGAAAAAGACCTTGGAGTATTCAAGGGCCAACTCAAGTTGGATAGGTAAAGTCAGGGATATTTACGTATCAAAATCAAAATTTAAGAGATGTTTACATATCAAAATTAAAGTTTAGAGAGTGTATACACACAAAAATTAAAGTTTCAATGTGTTATTTATTAATTTATGAAAGTTTAGAGGATAAAAAATCTTACTTTAAAAGTTCAGAGGGTTAATTTGCATATAAATCAAAGTTTAGGGGATTTTTTATAATTTTCCCAAACTTTTATTATCTTATATTTTTAATTTAAAATTGTCTTAAAGTATTTATTTTTTCATATGCATTGTGTATGCACCATCTATATCATAATGCATAAAGCCTTCTTTTACATAATATCCATTTGCGTTAAGTTTAGTGTATGAGTAAAAATGTAAACTAAGATCCATATTAAATATTTTTTTTTTAGGTGACCAATATGCTAACCACTACTTTTATAATAAAAGCGTATTTTATACTAGCAAGTGCATTAGGTCGCATATGCAATATAATACTGGTGAAGGGCAAGTTGTTCCCACAGGGAATAGGACTGGCAATCTACCTATATTTAAGCCAACCAAAATATATGAAAATAAAATAATGTAAATCAACTCTTAAATAATATAAAATATTAAATCTACTTCTAATTAATAAGAAAATATAAGAAATTAACTCCAGAAAGATTAAATCAATTCAACTCTAAATCGAGTGAAACTTGATTCATTTTTTCCCTTTTCTGTTCAATTATTCCATAAAAGCCTAAAATCAAAATGTTTTCTAATTAAGCACCAAATATCCACAAAAATATCAAAAGTACTAATAAAAACATGTAATAAAGCACTTATCAATGACAATATGTAATTGGTAGATAAACATATAGCATTATTTCAAAAAGAGGGAAACTTCGTTCTACAAGTACATGTGTATAATTATTGAGGGTACCATCAATCCATGAAGATCTTATCTTTAGTTATTTAATTTAGACAATCATATTGTATTTATATTATTAAAGTTAGAAGAGACTTAGGTAATCGTCCCTTTAAAATTACCATTTAGGCTTGCAATTGAAAATTATGTAACAAAAAAACCAAAAATTAAATAATTTATTAAATGTTTTATATATAGATAAAATTAACATTTTCCTTAATTTCACTTTTTTATCTCTTTCCATTAGTTTTCCCCATAAATCTTTCTTAGTTAATAACATGAGTATGGATTAACTTCAATATGTATGAAAAGTTATCTGTAGATATGGATAAATCGTTCTAGAGTTATTTGTGAAAGATGAATTCAAATTTAGAGTTCTCTAATAAATGTAAAAGGGTGCATTTACATATTTATAATATTTAAAATTTTTAATAAAAATATGAGTGTAGATAACTCAAATATTTGTGAAAAGTTAATTGTGAATATGGATAAATTATTCTATAGTTGAATGTGGAAATTGAATTCAAATTTATAATTTTTTAGAACAAATGCAAAAGTGTGTGTTGATGTACTTATAATATTTAAATTTTTAATAAAATTAAATTGCTTAGGACATCAAATGAATAATGATGAATTGCATGGATTTGTTTTTTTAATTAAAAGTACAAAAAGAAGGAAGATACTTAAAAAAAAAAAAACAAATGCAAAAGTGTGTTTTAACATATTTATAATATTTAAAATTTTTAATAAAATTAATTGTTTAAGACATCAAATGAATAATGATGAGTTGCATGGATTTTTTTTAATTAAAAACAAAAAAATAAGTAAGATAAAAAAAAAAAAACAAATTAGTCACTTCAATGTTATAAATTTTGTATGCAATTATTTTATACTCGTAACGTGCATACGTCGTCTATTAGTTTTTTTATATATATATATTTTTAGGCTAGATATAGTTTTGTCATTTTTTTAGTAAATTAGATTTGATAAGATTTACTTTATATTATCTACTTTCTTTTTTTATTTTATTTAGATGGCTAATTGATAGCTGTTACATTATCTTTTCATCATAGGGTTCATATTTAACATTATTTTTTATAAATAATATTTTCTTATTAAGGTATTGGAACATGATACATTATAGCTTGAACAAAATGTGCTTCTTTAAAGATCGGAGTAATTCCCATAAATCTCTTTTCTTTATCAATTAACGTTTTATAGTCAAATTCATATTTTTTCTTTATCTTCATATTGTTCGAAGTACATCCACAGAAACCTATCCTAATTCCAAATTGCTTTACCTTCATTAATATTTGTTGAAGATTATTGAAATCAAATTCCAAAAGTTGCCGAGGATCAGAGATTTGCAATTAAAATCTTACAGCTTCAACTTTGATTCTAGAAGTTTTATCGAAAAAAAACTTTGAAATTCGGATTCTCGACGACAATAGTTGCACGCTTTCTCATGAAGAGATCCCATCATCCTTCCGTCTGTCTTGTTAAATTTAATTCTCTAATTTATTTTTCATATCCTATGTGGTTTTCTTTCCTCTATATTAATTCACTTCCACTGTTCTCCATCAATGTTAGCTTAGATAATATAAACAAAATTACATAAGAAATTAACGTTTCGAAGAAAAAAAATTGATGTTTTATTAAGTGGTTAAAATAATAAATCATTATTATAATAATGTTAATTTTAAGTGATATGATAATTATTTATCACATGATGCATACATAAATCCGATGTGATATTTATGTGATATTTATATATATATATATATTAAAACATCAATGAATAAAAAAAAAATTAAAAAGTATTAAAATTATAAAAAAACAAAGAAAAAGTATCTGACAAATTAAAAAAAATAAAATAACTCTTAACAAAACTTTATAATATAATTAAATATTATATAGTGTTGGACAGATTCACGTGTTGAGATTGATAAAAATGTCTTTACTATGACATAAATATATTCTTCGTAACGAGAATGGTTTCTCTCCAAAATATGAACAGATTTTTCATTTTTTTCCAATGCAGATGTGAATCTCGGTGCTCGTATTCCACCTTTTTTGTCCCTATCCATAATTATATGTTATGTGGTGCTAAATTGAGATATTGAAAACTTCCAAATAATTATAAAATATTTAATTATTTATAAAGTTTTGTTAATAATAAATTTATTATTTTTAATTTTTGAATACTCTTTTTTTTCTTTTTTATAATTTTAGTATGTTTTTTGGATTGTTGGTATTTAAAAATAAATGTAAATGATACATATACACCATGTCTAATATATATGTGTGCAACATGAGAGATATCCATCACATAGCTCAAAGTTAATGCATTATAATGGTAATTCCTTATTTTAATTAAATTATTGATATTTTATTTTAATTTCTCGAAATATTCAAATTTATTCCTGAATTTTAATATTTTCTTACATAATTTTCCTAAATAATATATATATATATATAAAAGAATTGTCATTTTCGCATCATAAAGAACTCCCTACATTTTGTGGTCACTATTATTATTTATAAAAGTAGTGATAGGTGGGCAAATTTCAATATTAAAATGTACGCGAAAAATTGAAGATTATTACTTTCTTTTATTAGTATTTTACTTCATTTTAGAAGAGCTTAGGATTTCATTAGGCATCTATGGTTCCACTGGGTCATTCCTCTAAAAAAAGTTGATATAATAGACGGACTGGGTTGGATAGAGAGCCGACTAGCCGTTGGAAAACATCCGTGGGAGATATAGGACCGGGAAGCCCTCCGGAATATCAATTCACAAAAAACACACGCACTCCTAAAAACCCTATATAAACACTAGCCCTGAATCGAGCTTCTCTTAGAACTGCGTCTTCCTACGTGCGCATTCTTCTTTCTTCTTTCTCTTCACTCCATTGAAACCTAACCCTAACCCTAATGCCCCATTTGTTTCGTGCTCCAACTGGACCCAGTCTCAGCTCGGGTTCTACTCCTCCGAGAGCAATTCGTCCAATGAAAACCCTGGAAATGTTCCCACTACGGATCCGGCGAAGCCTGAGAAGAGTAACGTGGCGGTTGATGTTCCCGATGTTAGGAATAAAGGTTTCTCACCAGCCCTTTTATAACTTTTTCCGAGATACCGTTGCTAATGATGAGATATGATTGTTAGATGGTGAGTTCTAGGGGTTTTCTAGGGTTGGAATCTGCTACTCCAGTTTCAAAAAGTGCATTTTTGATGTTGAATGCTTATGATAAATAGTATTCCGATCCATAGTGAAATATAATTGTTAAGGATGAGATATGATTGTTAGATGGTGACTTCTAGTGTTTTCCAACGTTTTATTTGCGTGTAGGTTTTCTAAGGGTTTTTATGTGAAATCACCTGCTCCAGAAAGTGCAATTTTTGTGCTGAATGCTCATGATAAACACTATTCCAATCAATAGTTAAATAGGACGCTTTACTTATATTTGTGACTTTAATATGACAGCGACGGAGAAGAAATGTGCAGTACTAGTTGCCGGCTCCATGGTTTGAAATGACTACAGGGATTAGTTTATTGATAATCTTGATATATCACTGTATGTGACATTTTTTTAATCGGTTACTTAAAATTGTTATATTGTTTTATAGGTTGACATATGTAGTGCTTGTCGATTATTAAGAACTATGGCATGAGAAGAAAATATTATCATTTTCATGCATATGTTATAGACCTTTCAAAATGAGTCATTATTAGGAGGTTCTTAAAGCTCAAAGCCTAAGCCCACTAAAAGCTTTTAGATGATGAAAAACTCTAGATTGTAACTATTAGATCAAATTGATCTTAATCATGAAATTGTAAAGGCTTTATGTATATATAGGGGTATTCCCTTCAGATGTAGGACACAAGTTATTTGAGTGAATACAATATATTATCAGAGTTTCTCTATCTACTTTCTCTCTCTAACATTGCGAGTGTGTTACAGGCTGACTTAGCCTTCCTTAGTGAAGTCAGGAACGTTAAGTACCGCATGGGGTTGAGTGACGGAATCCGCCCGTGACTAGTGGTATCAGAGCCTAAAAAAGAAGCTGCTTGTGGAGAAAATGCCATTCAGAGGAGACAACAATACTTTAATGATCGATGAGTTGGCTGACCATGATGATCGTCGTGTTACCAGGCAAAGGACTAGATCCTGGGACTTGCTGAACTCCCTCCTTAATAGGATGGATAAAGCGGAGTTGAGCATTGCTGAAGCGAAGGAACAATTTGATGAATCACAAGGCAACCTTGAAGAGATGGAGGAAGAACTTCAAGGCAAGTTGCAAAGAGCATTGAATCGAGCCATTAATGAGCTGAAGCAACATGATGAGATGATTGAGGGGAAGAATGAAGTACTCCAAGCTCGAGTCATTTCTTTGGAAACTAAAGAGGAAGGTTATGAAGCCAAGATGGATGCTATAATGGCGGCCATGCGCCAGGAGATTGAAGAACTTAAGAACCAACTAGCAGCGTATCAGGCGGTAATGGTAAATGGAGTGACCATCCAGTCTGCTCATAGGATTGATGTCCCCAAGCCCGAACTTTTCAATGGAATACGATCCGCTCGGGAGGTAGACAACTTTTTTTGGGGAATGGAACAATATTTCAATGCTGTAAGAATCTTGGATGATCTCGAAAAGGTACGTACTGCTGCTATGTATTTGAATGATTCTGCTATGGTATGGTGGCGAAGGAGGGCAAACGAAATCAATACTTGGGCTAGCTTTGTACATGAGATCAAGGGGCAGTTCTCTCCCCAAAATGCTGCTAAAGAAGTGAAGGTGAAGTTGCGTCACCTAATTCATAAGGGTGACATCAAGCAATATGTGAAGAAATTTTCAGAACTAATGTTGGAGATCCTAGACCTTAACCAGGATGACGCTCTAGTGATGTTTTTAGATGGTTTGGAACCTTGGGCAAAATTAGAGCTAGATCGAAGGGGAATAGAAGACATCTCTAAGGCTATTGCAGTTGCTGAAGGCCTAACGGAGTTCAAGAAGACAGAACATAACATCCCAATAAGAAGGTGAAAGGGGGGAGTTGAGAAGGAAAGGAATGAGAGTCCCTTAAGAGGGAAGCCTAAGATGGAAGAGAGAAATAATGATCGGGGAAGGATTCGTGAAGGAAAAGATAGGGAACGATGGAAGCCTCGAGAATTGAAGTGTTATTTTTGCAATGGGCCCCATTATGCTAGGGAATGCCCAAAGAAAGATCGTTTGGCAGCAATTATGGCAGATGAAAGCTCCAGTGATGAGGATGAGGCCAAACTGGGTTCGGTACGATTACTTAGTGCTATGAAGGTGCAGGAGAAGCGAAAGGGGTTGATGTACACTGAGGTAATAGTTGCTGGCAAGAAGTTAAATGCCCTTATTGATACAGGGGCATCTCATCTGTTCATCTCCGATGTAGCAGCAAGTAAGATTGGAATAGAGGTGGAGAAAACCAAGACATGGCTCAAGATGGTAAACTCAAAGGAAGTCCTTACTACTGGAGTCGTTAGGGAGATAGAGCTCCATATGGGAGGGTGGAAAGGGAAAGAAACCATCGAAGTAGTCCCTATGGATGACTTCGAATTTGTGATTGGGATGGAATTCCTAGATCGTATAGATACCCTTATTGTTCCTCGTGCAAATTGTATATGTATACTTGAGACCAACTCTCAATGTGTGGTGCCCGTTACAAGGAAAGCTGGTCAAGCCACAAAATTCCTTTCCGCTATGCAACTAGCGAAGGGCTTAAAGAAGAATGAAGTTACATACCTAGCTACTTTAAAGGGGGGAAGAAGAGATGGGGATCAAGAGGTAATTCCACACCGAGTGGAGGAGTTGCTAGAAGAATTCAAAGACATCATGCCTAAAGAGTTACCAAAGAAGCTATCACAAAGAAGGAAAGTGGATCATGCGATTGAGCTAAAACCAGGTACAAAGGCCCCTGCTACAATTCCTTATTGCATGCCCCCAAAAGAATTAAAAGAATTGAGGCGACAATTGAAGGAGTTGTTGGAAGCTGGATTCATCCAACCGTCAAAGGCACCTTTTGGAGTTTCAGTTCTCTTCCGGAAGAAACACGATAGGCCCCTCCAGGTGTGTATTGACTATAGGGCCTTGAATAAGGTCGTTAAAAAGAATAAGTACCATATTCCTTTGGTGTCAGACTTATTCGATCGAAGGAGAGAGGCAAGATACTTTTCAAAATTGGAGCTACGACTGAGATATGGAGATGAGTCCAAAAACACTTGCGTTACAAGGTATGGTGCATTTAAGGTTCTTGTTATGCCATTTGGGCTTATAAACACCCCAGCTATTTTTTGTAGTCTTATGAATAGGGTATTAGCACCATTCTTGGATCATTTTGTTGTGGTTTACTTGGATGACATCATGAATTATAGCAAGCCTATGGAAAAGCACCTAAAGCATCTTCATATAAATTACTTAGCCTTAAGGGAAAACGAGTCATATATAAAGCTGGAAGAATGTGCCTTTGCAAAAAAAGAAGTGGCCTTTTTAGGGCATGTAGTAGGAAAGGGGAAGATCAGAATGGACGAAGAGAAGATAAGGCCATTCGAGAATGGAAAGAACCTACTAAGCCCACCGAATTGAAATCATTTCTTGGCTTAGTAAGTTATTACAAAAATTTCATATGTGGATACTCTCGAATGGCTACCCCCTTAACGGATTTACTCAAGAAAGATGTCTTATGGGTATGGAAGGAAGATCGACAGAAGGCATTTGATACCCTGAAGGAAGTAGTAATTAAAGAACAAGTTCTTATGCCCTCTAATTTTGGTGAAGTATCTAAAGTATGCATGGATAATGGTGATTATGCCGTTGGTGAGGTTTTGATGCAGGAAAACCATCCAATAGCCTTCGAGAACCGAACGTTAAACGATACAGAGAGGCGATACCTAGTAGATGAGAAGGAAAAGATAGCTGTAGTACATTGCCTTCAAGTTTGGAGGTGCCTTGTAAGTACAAGTCAGTGGGGCTGGTCTAGTTTTTGGATGTCATACAATTCTCTTTCAATCTACAGAAGAATGAGTCCATCGGACAGAGTCCTTTCGAGATCGTCTTGGGAAGGCAACCCTTAACTCCTCATACAGTGGCAATAGGATATATGGGGTCCAGCCCTCCCGCATATAAATTTGCAAGGGAATGGAAGGAAAATCATGACTTAGCTCGGACATACTTAGACCGAGCTATCAAGAGAATGAAGAAAATTGCTTACAAGAAGGGAAGGTCGATGGAATATCAGATAGGTGATTGAGTGCTTGTTAAGTTACATTTGATACAACGTACGAAGGGACAACTACATAAAGGTCTAATGAGGCGCTACGAGGGTCCATTCCCAATTGTGAAACGAGTGGGGCGAGTATCTTACAAATTGGAACTTCCATCCAAATTGAAATTCCAACAGTTTTCCACGTAAGCATGCTAATACCATTTCACAAAGATGAGGAAGACCCTATAAGGGCTATATCACAAAGGTCTCTAATAGCAGTACGGGATTCATTTGATAAGGAAGTGGAAAGGATCATAGCTGGGAGATATGTGAGGAGACATGGACGAACTCCTAGACATAAGTATATGGTAATGTGAAAGGGCAGACCAGAGAGTAAGGCCAGTTGGGAACCAGCCAAAGCACTGTGGCAATTTAAAGACAAAGATTCGACAGTTCCACGATAAAGGAGCGATGAGGGCGTTGCCAGATTGAGCAGGGGAGAATGTTACGAGCCTCCCAAAATGGGCCATTCTTAAGAGGTTCCTAAAGCCCAAAGACGAAAGCCCAAGCCCACTAAAAGCTTCTAGATGATAAAAAGCTCTAGATGATTCCAGAGAAGTCCAGAATCTTATATAATAGTAGGTAGGGTAGGTGAATGTAGCAGTTAGGAGTCAATTGTAACCATTAGATCGAATTGATCTTAACTATGAGATTGTAAAAGCTTTATGTATATATAGGGGTATTCCTCTTAGATGTAGGACACAAGTTATTTGAGTGAATATAGTATATTATCAGAGTTTCTCTCTCTACTTTCTCTCTCTAACATTGTGAGTGTGTTACAGGCTGACTTAGCCTTCCTTAGTGAGGTCAGGAACGCTAAGTGCCGCACGGGGTCGAGCGACGGAATCCGCCCGTGACACGTGACCATATAATACATCATCCATATAATTTTTTGGGTATACTAATGGAGAGAATGTTTACAAGAATATTCTTAAGGTAAATTTTTATCCAATACACTTATATACTTTATATTTTGACTATTAATATCATTATTATTATTATTATTGCAGAAAATTTTTTTATGCAGTATTAAAAGGAGAGGAATCTGTAGTAATTGGATGAAGTGGAAATGTTTTCAAAACTGGCTTAGAGGATACGATATTCAATTATTTTGTGGCCATGGATCACATAGGTGATTTTAGATGCCTAATTCTCATATATATATATATTATATATAACATATGGATTTGGATCCATTTCGTTCGTTTAATTCTTGCTCGAGCCGGATGATGAAAAATTATCATGTCCGGTTCCTTCGGGGGATGGATCTATAAGAATTCACCTATCCAAATAACAAAAAAACCTGACTTGAATGATCCTGTATTAAGAGCTAAATTGGCTAAAGGGATGGGTCATAATTATTACGGAGAACCTGCATGGCCCAATGATCTTTTATATATTTTTCCAGTAGTATTTCTAGGCACTATTGCGTGTAACGTAGGCTTAGCGGTTCTAGAACCATCAATGATTGGTGAACCCGCGGATCCATTTGCAACTCCTTTGGAAATATTACCTGAATGGTATTTCTTTCCCGTATTTCAAATACTTCGTACCGTGCCAAATAAGTTATTGGGTGTTCTTTTAATGGTTTCAGTACCCGCGAGATTATTAACAGTGCCTTTTTTGGAGAATGTTAATAAATTTCAAAATCCATTTCGTCGTCCAGTAGCGACAACTATCTTTTTGATTGGTACCGTAGTGGCTCTTTGGTTGGGTATTGGAGCAACATTACCTATTGATAAATCCCTAACTTTAGGTCTTTTTTAAATTGATTCAATTGTGAAATAAAATAGCATGACTTGTGTTGTGTATCTAGGGAATACTCACTTCAAAGTCAATTTTCCCTAGATACACCTATACTATTTCTGGATTTCTTCCGAATGAAAATATATTCTATATATTATGTCAAAGATTAATATATATTTCATCTTTTTTAGTTCATAAAAAAAATGAACTAAATGTAATGTATTTCAAATTGATTCTTCGGTAAATCGGTTTTGAAATGCTTTTTCTATTTTTAGAATGTCCAATATCTGTTTTATATCTTCTATGCGAAAATGTTCAATTTTCATAAGGTCTTCTTGACTCTTATTCAAAAGGTCCAATAATGTGTGTATATTAGACCTTTTGAGGCAATTATAGATCCTAGGAGGCAATTCGGATTGGTCAATAAAAATATATTTCAATGCGATTTCTTTTTTCGTTTTCCTTAGTTTAGCCAATCTATGATGATAAGTAAAAAAGGGTAAAGTAACCTTGTGCTGATTGTTTTCAAAATGGAAGTTTTCTTCTTCCGCATGTAGAAAAGGAATGAATAAATCAATTAAATTACGAGAGGCTTCATGAAGTGCTTCTTTAGGAGTTAAACTTCCATTTGTCCATATTTCGAGAAAAAGTATCTCTTGTTTTTCATTTCCATTACCATAAGAATGAATACTAGAATTCGCATTTCGAACAGGCATGAATACAGCATCTATAGGATAACTTCCGTCTTGAAAGTTATTTGGTGTTTTGATATGATATCCGCGATTCCTCTCGATTTCTAATTGAATACACAAATTAATTGGTTCCGTTAGGCTAGCTATATGCTGTGTGTTATCAACGATTTCCACCGAAGGTGGTAAGATGATGTCTTGAGCAGTTACACATCCAGGACCCTTGACAGAAATAGACGCGTTGCAAGTTGCAAACAAATTACTTCTTAATACAATTTCTTTCAAATTCATTAAAATTTCATGGATTGATTCTTCAATACCTACTATGGTAGAATACTCGTGTGGTATTTTTTCAAATTTGGCACGGGTGATACATGTTCCTTCTATTTCTGCAAGCAAAGCTCTTCGCATCGCTATACCTATTGTATCAGCTTGTCCTTTCATAAGGGGAGACAGAATAAAGCGTCCATAATAAAGACGTCTACTGTCTACTCTTGATTCAACACACTTCCACCGTAGTGTCCGAGTAGATACTGTTACTTTCTCTCGAACCATATTAATATTATTTGATCAGATCATTGAATCATTTATTTCTCTTGAAATCTCTTTCATTTTTTTTTCTACACACGTCTTTTTTTAGGGGGTCTACATCCATTATGTGGCATAGGAGTTACATCACGTACGAAACTTAATAGTATACCACTTCGACGAATAGCCCGTAATGCTGCATCTCTTTCGAGACCAGGACCTTTTATCATGACTTCGGCTCGTTGCATACCTTGATCTACTACTGTCCGAATAGCATTTCCTGCTGCAGTTTGAGCGGCAAATGGTGTACCCCTTCTTGTACCTTTGAATCCACAAGTACCAGTGGAGGACCAAGAAATTACCCGACCCCGTACATCTGTAACAGTCACAATGGTATTGTTGAAACTATATATATATATATATATAAAAGGTATTTCGTGTTAATACATGCAGCTAAAAAATATAAATTGATGATCATATTTGCAATAATGAGATCATGTTCGGACATTAATGTCTGTGTGATGACGGCTTCAAAACATACTCAATATATAGCGTCAAAACCTCATGAGCTAGTTCCCAAAATTCCCTATCTTACAAGTACCTTCACAGCATGTTTAATAAGGGGGAATGGCAATTCCATTCCCTCTTGATTCCTTAAAGAGCTTCCAATTCTTCTGTTTAGTTGCTTTCCTACCCTAGGTAAGTAATTTCCCAAGGAATGACTTTTCTGTGTAAAGTGCAAGAATCTACATTCCGTAGATGGTGCCCTGATTCTAAATTCTTGAACTTTTCCCATTGACTTAAACCAAAACTACCCTCATGAAAAATAAAAGTTACATAGCTTACCCTCTGATAAAATCATCTAACCTCACACAATTCTTCACTCCTTCCTACCGTCTCGAGCTAGGGTTGTTCCACAGTACCTATTAACTGCAACTTTTTGCTTAACAAAACCTAACCCACCACTCTAATTAACCATCTCCAACTGTAAGAAGGCTAGCATCTTTTCTAATTGGTCACTCCTAATCACAATGTTTGTAACCCTAAATCACACTTGTATATGAAAATATAAACACAAGCAACAAGTTTCATACCTCAGTCAGTGTGGTCCGATTTAGGAGAATAGCTTAGCAATTACTACTATGACTTTGTTTTTCTAAAGTCCATAGGTAAGGGTGTCGGCTTGGTGATGGGGAACAAGTCATGTCGATGAATGTGGATGCACTAGGTTAGGCATTTGATGGAAGTATCCTCATGGCAGTATTGGTTGTTGTATCCATGGTGCTTCGATGGCAAATAAGGGATCGATGATGATGAAGTTAATATGATTTGGGGCTTTTGTTTTTTACAGGTTTAGTTTCTTTGTTTTTTGAATGACGGGTAATTTGGGTATTTTAAATTATATTCAATTCGTATTCCCTGTTGTATTATTCCAAGTGAATGTGTAATTTTAATTCCATTACATTTAAGTAAACAACATAACACCCATTCTGTTCTTTAGTAATTACAATTACAATTCCATTCCTTCTTAATTCTATTCTGTGAACTAAACATGATGTCGGTGATGTATAAATAAACGAGTGATAAATAATAGTAATAACATAATAGAAAGCTAAATTATATTATTATAGTATTTATATTATAGTTAGTAGGTGTTAGCAATTAATAAATGAGAAATACTTGTATGCAATGAATTAAGAGAACAGATGTCGATGAGCTTTACGAATCGATATGGTAGTTACTCATAATAAATGGTTTACCTTAGGGACATTCTTGTACACATACTCTTCATCAGTGTACCTAAATATTTGTTCAGGGGCAAAATTGTACGGATGATGTGCTATATTGTCATGTATGAAAACGATAATGTTTTCTTCTCTCATTCCCTTAGTTCTTAATAATTGATAGGCAAAACAAATGATCATCAATTTATATTTTTTTGTCCTTCGGAGAATATGGGTGATATTCAAGTGAAAATGTGGAATGTTTTTGGTGTATTAAGGTGCAAAATGCTAATATGTCCATAAAGGATGGAAAGATTGCAGCTTGCCTCCATAGTTTATTTGGGGCAAACTTGATCCTAGTTTTATGCCATGTAGAATAGAGAATTTCTCAAAGGAGGTTGGTTGATAATGGCAACTATTTTTTTCCTTTGATATGAGCTTATGAATCGGTAGGCTAGGCAAAGATGTCTTTGATGCAATAAAATGGTTTAAATTTTATTGGCCTTAAAAATATAGTGACACATTTGTTTCTAAACTCTCCACAATTATCGGTTTTTACTTTATCATCACAAAACCTTATTTGTTTTTAAGTCAAGCTTAGCCTACTAAAGATAAGATTTGTTAAATGCAGAATTTGAGTAGATCATTTCCCCCTCCTTCCTGTCTCCCTCTCCAAATGTTTATATGGTTCCCTTTTTTTTTTTTTTTCTAAATAATGGTTTCACTTCATTAAAAAGGAACTTAATTGTCATCTTCTAAAGATTACGGATTTATCAACAGAGGTGTGAGGATTTTGAAACAATCGTCCACCCATATTAGCGTAGTCCATTTGCATGGGATGAACCTCGCAATCTGCAGGTATATAACATCTCACGAAGTTTTCCTTCTTCATGTTTCATTTAAGGTTTTCATTCCTTACACTGTTCATAAGGTGCCTGGAGAGTGTGTTCTTGGATCATACGTTCTCCACGATGTCAAAAGATATTATGACTGTGCATTTACCTTCAACTTCTGAGGTACATTATCTACTTCTATTATTTAGGAATGTTAAATAAGTTTGATTGTTGAAATCCATTAGCCTAATGTTAGATAGCTAATACTACCTTGTCAAGATTGAGGGCTTGTTATAGAGAACTGTATCATCTCTGGAGGCTTGTTAAGAGAGAACTTCTCGATATCTCAGAACTATAACTTTGGGTATTACTCTCCTTCGATAGCAAGTTTGCCCTCAATCTCATACTTGATAAAAGCTAAACCATTTCCCATTATCTTCCTCTTATAATTCCCCATCGTCAACTAACTATAGGTAAAAGATCTTCCTATAATAGTGCCTTTGTGTGAAGCATTTGTTGCAATTAAAACACGATTTTTTAACTTGATGTTCCTTTATTCATTCTTAGCTTTGTTAACATATTGTTCTAGCATGAATAAAAGGACCTATAACTTGTGCTCTATTTGGCTTCACTCCAATCCCTTATAATACTAATACCACAGTATCTTACATCTATGTTGTAGTTGTTGATTGAGTTGCAACTTCCTAAACCCTAGGCCAAGCTTACAGTAGTAATCAAGTAGAGGGTAGTCTAGAACCTCAAATAACATTTAAATGGAAAGAGCTATCTGATTTGCCAGTGTCACCTTAGTGCTTGCTTAAAGCAAAGTTCTAGAATTGCCCTACGATCCTCCATATATCATGCTTCACTCACTCTTCACTAAAGTTTCCTGTCCTGTATGGTAAAACTCCTTGAACATCTCCCTCCACCAGCTTGGCTCCTCTTGTTCCACTTGGTAATACGAGATTTATCCTTTCTCGGTTAAATGGAAGTAGGCTACAAGCTAACCCACTTAGCTTCAGGTGTATTTTGGTGCCAAATGAAGTGTCTACATTTGCTTTAGCCATGTTGGGGATCTTTAATGTCATTAAATGATGAAGATCTAACTTAGAATTGTGTGGCATGAAAGTTTTATCTAGTTTGACTTTTGTTTGCAGCAATTCATACATGGGGTAACGTATTCAATCGCTCTTGCTGGAATCTTACATTTTGCACCATGTGGAAGATCTCCCGAGAAACCTTAACCCCATTGCCCTAGCAAGAGGGTTGCCACAGGCTTGTTTAACCTTGCTAAAGTTAGGTGAAGTTGCTACCCTGGGGGTTGCTACCTCCTTGTTCATCTTCATTTGACGACAATGCTATGCAAACGCGAGTAGTTGGCTTGACACCACTTACACTGTCATAGCTGTAAGCCCCAAAATTAGCCATTCAAGGTTTCGATCGGTTGAAAGACCCGATCAAGCTTAAATTATAAAGTAAAGCTAGAAATATTAGTAAAATGATCCCGTAAATTTGAATTTAAGAAAATAAGCAATAAAATAAAAGAATATAAAAATTCCAAATTTTAAGTGTATAATTCATTATTTATCGAAAATAGGTAAAATGCATTCCGATAATTAATGAATCGCTAGAGATAAATTATATGTATACTAAAAATCATAAAATAACCTAAATAATATTTAAGAATATTTATTTGTACTATATATGAATTTACATGTATGTAGAAATACGCGTAATTACTTAAAATACGCGTAATGTGCCAAAATAATACTAAATAATTAAAGAAAATTCATAATTAATTAAGGAAAAATAAATAAAAATCAGGAAAAATAAGGAATGATCTAGAATTGGTTCGTGATAGTTGGGAAAAATAGAAAAAAATCGGCCAATTAAATTAAGACAATACAAAAGCCAAAAATTAAGGGATAAGGCAATTGTCTTGTCTAATTTAATGCACAATAAATTCCCTAAACGTTTATAAATAGGAAAAAAATTCAGAGAACTCCTTTGAACAGTTAGGGATTTGAGAAAAATAGAGAAACTCGAAAATTGAGAGAAAAACCAAGGAAAAAAAAAAGGAAAACTGTGCAGTTAGGGCCACAAAGGAGAACTTAGACCCGACGGGCAGCTGGGAGTGAATGGCCACCACCACCACACATTGGTGGCAATGCCCAGGTGGGCCGACACATCCGTGGCCAGCGACGGTGGCCAGAGCCACCCAAATCAATTGAGTTCGATTTCCAGCCTAATTTTGTGTAATTTTGTAAAAATAGTAAATATTATTATAAAATTTGTTATTCTAGAATATTTTTGTATGTAGTTTTTAGGAAAATATTATTTTGATGAAAATATGTCTTGTGACATAGGGTCTTTCAGAAATCGTACAAAACCGAGCATGTTTCGGTTTAAAAATAAATGATCTTAGGAGTGTAGTTTCGAGCCCAAAATTTTTGTGTAGATTACTTAGATGATATAGAATAGTGCTATGAAGCCCGTTTTCAAAAAATTAATTTTCGACATTTTTAGATAATTTTTAGGCCCTAAAATGAGGCATAAAATGGGTAATTCAGGGTTAATTAAGTAATTAAATGATTAATTACTGATTTAGTGAATAATTATATGTTTTAGGATGTTAAAATCTGATGGAGTATGATACTTGTAGTATTTAGGGTGTTAGATGTAATTATTAGGTTAATTATGTAGTAAATGATTAATAAAGAAAAATAGTTAACTTTAAGTTAATTTTGTAAATTAGGAAAATTAAGAGTAAAATCCGATTTAGGATGAATTTAGACATTTTGAAATGATAATTGATGTTTAGGGATGGTAATTAAAGTGATAGAAATATTAGAAGAGCATTATGTACATAATAGGCAATAATGCATAATATGTCATTTTTGAAAATATAATAAATAGAAAATATTAGGATAAAAATTGATATTATATAAATAATAAGGATATATAATAAATCTGATAAGAAACTTGAATTTATGTAATTATATGAAAAATGTAAAAATTTCTCACATCAGGAGTAAATTCGGTACACTAATAAGGATATAAGTGTACCGGATGAAATAAAATACTGACTAGAAGTAATAATGATATTTAGGAGATCGGGAAGTAATGTGATTAATTTCACATTATGAGTTGAAACGAATTTCTAGGGTTGGAATATAAAACATTACTTAGAAATCGAACTAGAACCTAATTTAGAAATCGATGTGGAACCGAACCCGAACCCGAACCTAACCCTAAACCTAGAATAATTATAAAAGACTTAAGACCTAGATAATTAGGCATATTAAACCCTAAACAAAACCTAATAATAAGCGTTATAGGATAAAATGAAACCTATAATAGTTATATGAAAAGATGAAACCACATTTGTGTTATAGGATGATCGGCGATGGCCTGAGCAAGTCGGATCTCGAGTGAGTAAGCGAGGAGTCGAGGTAAGTTGGGATTAATACACTGCTGTATTTTGGAGGCTTGAGATTATGCTTGGTTGTGCTTGTTAGATAGTTAGCTATGTGCATGTGCTTGATTATGGTGATACTATGATTCTGTTTTGTTACTCTGTCATGTATTGTATGACTTGTATGAAATGAAATTTATCACCCTAAATTGGACTTTTAATCTAATATAGACCAGTAATCATAATCGGACATGCATGGGGAACCCGTTAGGGGAACTTAGGATTCTCCGGCCAAATACCGACCCTTCGAAAGGAAAAGCGCGGATTGCAAAATGGTCCCTTCTTCATCCTTAGTCGAACTAAGTGACAGGAGAGGAGGTCGCGGCGATGGTGAAGACAGTGGTTCGAAAGGGAGTCGCGGGGGGAGTAAGGTCTCCATTACACAAGCCTGGGTTTAGTCGTGAGCTGTTGCATTAACGGCAACTCCTCAACCCGGAATTAGAGGAGGCGCATTTTCTCTAATCTCACGACAGGTCGGACAACGTCGTTCGATGGCATTTGCTTGCATATGCATTGTACCTAATAAGTGATTGAAAACCTTGTTGTGTGTATAGTTAGTTTTAAGTCCTCCATCCTAACTTACTGAACTGTGGTTGCTCACATCCTATAGACATCGTGCAGGTACTGGCTAAGAAGCGGCAAACAATTACTCTAAAGCTGCAACTGCTGAATCTGGGAAGTGAGGAAAAACATTGGAGAATAAACACATATTTTTTAAGGTCTAAGTTTTTATTTTAGAATTATTTTTCATTTCCGAATGATGTAATAACTAGGAATATACTGTAGAGAAATATTGTAAACTTTAACTACAATAACTGAATTTAAAAATATTATATATAATTCCCCACTTTTATAGGTAAATAATTTATTTAAATTACAAATTTTTTACTTCAAAACGAGTTTGTCGTGGGCGCCTTGTGTAGATTGGTCTAAGATAGCGGTTATAAGGCCAAATTTTATCTTAGGATGGCTTACACACGGGGGACCTCTGCCCTTGGGGCGTACATTTGCCTTTGGGGAAACCCGGGGGGATGCAATTGGAAAATTTGCATTTTTTTTGTGGCTGGCCGGCTGCACCGTCACACTTTAAAGGGTTTTTTTGGGAATCTGGGGTTTTATTACCCCTCTAAGCTAAAAAAGTACATCGTACGTTTGGTTCTTTTAAGGCTTCAAAATTT
>JAMXBC010000275.1:7500-30430 GCA_024138005.1 Lumnitzera racemosa | reverse complement strand
TTAAAGTTTTGTAAAGAGTTCTGGTCCCACAGGGAAAATTTATTGAGCATAATCATACAAATGCATAAAAATTAGTTCCCAAAAAACGCATCAGTTGTAAACCCTACTTTTAGTAGGCCTATGATTTGATTAGAGTATTGTCCAAATGTTCCTAAGGATCAATGAAACTAAGGATTAAGTTTACATTTAAAAAAAAAATCAAAATTTTCCAATTCAAAAACCAATTATCGATAAAACTTGAGCTTAAAGAACTACGAGCTCTAAACTCACCTAAGACCCTAAACCCTAAAAAAAATTGGGACTTTTGACCCAAAGTGACTAATCGATAATTTAATTTGAATAATTTCATTCAACTTTAAAAAATTTCAAAATTTTATAAGAATCGAATATAAAGTACAAAACAATGTAAGATGAAATTTTAAAAATAATTTCCTATCAGACCATGTCCTTTCTTCATGTCTAAGCCTTACATAAAATTAGTAGCCCAAACCCAATCACCTTAGATGATTATCAATTGAAAGTTGGAATCATTTATCAATTGAAAAACTTATCAAAATCTAGTGATAAGGGACTTTTTCCCTTATCCCCCCTTTATTATATTACATATGGATAATTTTTCACAAGATTCATATACTTAACTTCATTAAATGAGACAAGCAATTCCATGACCCCAAAGGACACCCCTAGCAAGTTTGAACAAGAGAAGCAGGGGCCATGCTTTGTCTTTTCATTTTTTAATCACTTTCTCTTACTATCACTATTCACTTAATGCTTGCATCATCAATAGTTGCATTTTTGACCTTTATGTAGCTACCAGACAACAATTTTGAGACATCTTAAAACCCCATTTCCCCCATTCCCAACCGATAACTCTTTCCCCTTTCCACTTTCAATTCTTTTCACTTCCCCCCTTTCCTCACTTGAAACAAACATAAAAGAAAACAACCAAACCCACAAAATCCCTAATTTGTGCCACGTCAAGCTTCACTCACCGTACTTCCATTTTCTTTTCTTGTGCTTTTTTTTCCAACAATAAGCTCCTTTAGACCATTATAAACTTCCATAAACCCCACTTCAAAGGATCAAATACTTGGTTTCCAAAAAGGGTATAAAAGGAGGAAGCAAATTTGAAGGTAGTGGAACTTTTTGACAACCACAATATGTTTCTTTAAGGATGAGTAAGTGTTTCTTGTGATTAGTGGGTTAGTTTTTATGTTAGGAGACTTTATTTCTAAAATATGAGTATGATTGTAAGTTGTTATAACACTAAAGACCATCCAAAGAACAAATCATGAAACCTTGCATGAAGTTGATTATGAGCATGTAAATTTGGTGTTTTAAAAATCTTATTTAACATTTTAAATGAAGATTTTAAGTTGAAAATATCTTGAAACAAGAACTTGAATGGAAGAAGAGCATGTTTGGACGTGGGATAGGATCATTTGGATGTTGATTTTATTTCCATTAAGCTAAATACTCAAATCTAGACTTAAGTTAAGGAAAAATTCATCACATGAAGTTTTATGAAGAAACCAACTTTATATGACTGAGCTAGATATGGAAGTATAATAGGGTGAGATCTCTATATTTGTGAAAAGCATGAGCTAAAAAATATCCACGGAAGCAAAGTCAGTTAAAAATTTGAATAAAAATAGTTTTAATTTATGACTCACCTAAATTTAAAGGGAAATGATGAAACAAGTTAAAAACCAGGTTGGAAACCCTTATTAAACCGACCAGATCTGGAACATCCTTAAAAGACACTTAAAAAATATGAAAAAAAGTAAGTGAATAAAGTGGAAGATCAACCAAAGCAAGTGTAGCAGTATACAAAGCCTATAACTCAAAACCAACCCTAAAACTCTCAAAACGAGCTAGAACTTTAAGTTGGGCCTTCTTTAAAATTTGCCAGCACTTTAAAATATTAATAAGGTTTTTTTGAAGCCCAAAAGAAAGTCCACTAAGACTCCATAAGCCCAACAATGTCACTAACTTTATTTTGAATAAAAATAAGCTATTTGACAACTTAAGCCCACTAAAGAGCCATGAAGTGGTTGTTAGCCTTAGGAGTATAATTCAAGTTGAAAATTTTAAATTTCAAGAGTATTTTGAGTTTTAGGTTTAAAATTTAAACTAAGCCCAAAGGTTTTCTCAAGTTACCAAAACCTAGTTACCAAACAAGGCCCAAAGCACTAAAAAACCATGAGGATTGCTATTTTTCGGGCCCCATTAATTGATTGCATGCTTCATTTCGAAAATCTAACCTCACCATGCTAAAGTACACTTGGAAATGATGAGATTGACTATAAAAATCTTTAAAATTGAATTTAAAATGAAAAAGTTACATGCGATTGAACTTTTAAGTAAAAATCGAGAAAAGATACAAACAACTAGTCAAGGTACAACTTAAGGGATTTTAGCTTGTATCTAAGTTTATATCAATTCCTTATAGTATTATGTTTCAATGATCAAGGGACATTTTGTTGGAGAGATTTGGCCTGGATTACTTTGACTAACTGCATGGGGGGAGTGAGTAAATTTCCGATGACTCTTTACTTGATTTTGCTTGTAGAATAGATGCACCTAAGCTTATATATATAAAAATTTGGATGTTTGTGGGATATGGGAAATGTATGTGTTTGAATTTGTAGATGAATGCCATGGCTTGTTAATTATAAATAAGGGGATTATTGTGATAAATTGTACTTGCAAGTGTATAGAATGAAATTGTATGATCACCTTGAAAAATTAGATTAACGAATTATATGATTAAGAAAAAAGATGAATCATGCATTCCCCATATGCATACGGATAACATCGAATGCTTACTTCACGCAGAAGATGGGGAGGGGCTCATAGGAGGACGAGCCTCCTGTTAGCATTGGGCACTAGTTATGTCATCATTTTTATTGAGTCTTTATCCTAGTTGATGGGCTTACTAGGTTCTGGGAGATGCTAATCTCAGCGAGGGGCCCCGTCTTATAGCTTTTGCTTAGGGTGTGTGTTTGTAGATTGTGGAGGCTACCACATCGCTGACTTGGGATTTTAAAAGTATGATTTTTTTATTCAGTAAAAAAAGTATATATGAATATAAATATATATATTTACAATTTTGTTTTGGCTTAAGCACAGTAGGTAAATGAAATAAACTAGGTCTAGAAACCCAATTTTGGTTTGGGTTGGTTAATTATCTCAAAACCCTTACTACAGAGGATAATTCTGAGTATATGCAGTTCCTAAGCAGTGCTATCCGACTGAACAGTATTGTTGTCATGGTAGGTTGCGTGTACTTTATAAAGGTCTATTATCAACCCTCTTGTGATTGTAGGCTTTCATACGATACACAAGCTCCTTCCACTATACGTTACCACTAGCCCATAGATAAGTAATATAGAGCAATTTAACTAAATTACTTTATGGGATAAATTAACTAGAGTGTAGACTCATGAGATCACACAAAAGTCGTAGGGAGGAGGTATCTCCAGTAGTCGGAAAGAATGCAAGGGAATCCTCAAGAAGAAATTCAAACAAGTACTGTGATTTCCACGTGACAAGTTCACAATACAGATGAGTGCATTCAGTTCAAGATGCAATATGAAGATGCAATATTTAAAGCGGGTAACTACAAAAGATTATAGTAAATGATGTTGAAAGAATCAAAAGACCGTTTAGAGGAGACGAAAGTAACATGACGATGACACTCAGCAGCAATGGTTGTAAGAGATGCAGAGATGTTAATCCTAGCAGAGCACCCAACGGAGTAATTTTAAAACCTTTATCGATGGACCTAGTGTAGGCCATTGGGGTTCTTTGAATCAATGAACGCTAAGAAATTATGTTTGCAATATTCATGGAAAAAAGGTTAGGATCAACAATTTTAATATCTTTTGAAGATGAAGATTTTGTGGGTATCTAGAGGTCGCATGATGATGCGCTCGTCATCAATGCTGAGTTGCCAACTTTGAAGTTAAGAAGATTCTTGTTGATGCAGGAAGTTTAGTCGATATCCTTTTTCAGCATACCTTTGATTAAATGAGGTTCAAGTCAAAGCGCGATTACAATTTTACAAGTATAATCTCTATGCCCTTTAATAATCAGCTCGTCTAAGTAGCCAGAGTTAAACTCTTCATTGTTTCAGATTTGGGGATGACGAAAATGTTGTAGAGGACAAAGTGGACTTTCTTATCGTCAAAAAATGATAATGGGATGGCCATGCCAACATCTATTGGGCATTGTCCCCCAACTACACATCGTAAGGCCTATTCCTTACCCCCCAGGGTCGGTGTATTTCGAGGGGACAATAATTGGCATCATCCTTATATGTAAGGGCTTTGAGATGAGAGGAAGTAATTCAAGTTGGAACTTGTCCAGAAGGCAAGTCAATTAGCATAGAGAATCCCCAGAATGATTTCTGAGGGAAAATTTCCCTTTTGGGAAAAGATCTAGGGAAAACAATAATGATAGGAAAACCTTGTCAGTAAATGCCGACAAAGTTGATTGACTTCTTATAAGCCAATGCTGACGTGTTTGCATAGTCCCTTGGACACGCTGGGTATTCCAAGAGAAGTTATGGTATATAAGCTCCAAATTGACCCGAATTTTGAAGGTAGTCCAATAGAAAAGAGACATTTTGCACTAGAGGACAAGCAGCAATAGAAGAAGAGGTTCAGACCCTTTTTTGAAGGGGAGATTCATCCTGGAAGGGCCTTATTCGATTAAGCTAGCAAATTGTATGCTAGTCAAGAAGTTTAATGGTAAGTGGTAAATGTGTATAGCTTATGAATCTTAACAAGGGCCCGTCTTAAGGATTGTTTCCATTGCTAAAATCGATCAAATGGTACATGTAATTGCGGGACATGCGTTGCTTTCTTTTATGAACACTTTCTTTGTTACGATCAAATTAAGTTGGATAGGTAGATGAAGTCTACACATCTTTTATTACCAATTTTAGAACATACTGTTATATGGTAATGCCTTTGGGCTGAAGAACTTGGTACCACATATTAGAGATTAGTAACAAAAATGTTCAAATCTTAGATCCATAAGAATATTGAAGTATAGTAGATGACACGATTGTAAAGAGCATGAAGGAAGATAGCATCTCACTAATTTGAGGAGGTTTCCCATTGAGAAGTATAGCGTGAAACTCAACCCATATAAGTGTATCTTTGGCACAAACATTAGGGAAATTCCTCCGATATATGGTTACATAACATGGCATTGAGGCCAATCTAAAAAAGATTAAAAGCATAAGGATATGAAATCGCCTGGTATAGTCCAGAGGTCCCGGGAAAACTCATTAGGCAAATTATCATCCTCAATAGATCGTGTCTAGAAGTGCAGATTGGTTTGAAGAATTCTTTAAAATTTAAAAAAATCTAGAATAATTCAATTGACCAACGATTGCAAAAGAGCTTTCAATGAGCTCAGGAATTTCTTACATCACCCCTGATACTCTCGATTACCCATTCTTAGAGACAATTTATCTTGTATCTATCAGTCAGCTACTAAGCATTTTCCTCTATATTGGTCGAATTGAGGGACAAAGTCATTAAAACTGTTTATTATGTAAGTCATGTTTGTGGGGGCCCAGAGCTTTGGTACATAAAGATTGAAAAATTTATATTACTAGTGGTTCTCTTAGCTAGAAAGTTGAAGCTACATTTTGAAGCTCCCCATATTATTATCCCCCCGATCAACCATTGTAGCAGCCTGGTTCTTGGGGAGGATGAAAAATATGCCTTAGAGATTAGTACTCATGGAGTATAATAAAAACCAAATAACGACAGTAAAGGCCTAAGTACTAGTGGATTTTATAGTAAATTCACTAGAGGGGAAGATTGTATGGAGATAGTTGAAAAAACCTATCTGGTTTCTTTTGTTGATGGTTCTTCAACACTAGAAGGAAGTGGTGTAGGCCTAGTTCTTCAAAGCCCCTATAATGTCAAAGTTCATTACACTTTGAAATTTGGATTCCTAGCCAGTAACAATGAAGAAGAGTACGAAGCTTTAATTGTCGGATTAAAAACTGGCAAAAGAAATTGGTGCTAAAGAAACTCGAAGTTTTTTTCTGATTCCCAATTGGTGGTAAATTAGGTCACCGAAGTTACGCGGAAAGAGAAGAGAAGATGAGAAAGTACCTTTTGGGGGTTTACAAACGCTCTTTAGAAGAATTCCTTCTTTCTCCATTCACAAAATTCCGAGAAGCAAAAAAATTATGCTTGCTGACAAGTTGTCAAAGTTGGCCAGTATGGCATTCCTTTGAGCTGAGTAAGAAACTTTTTATCAAGTTTCTTCTCTAGAAAAGCTTATCCAATCTTTTACAGGGCTATGAGTTAGCTCCTTGCCTGAAAGAAGAATCATGGATAAATTTCTCTAGTGAATTATCTAAAAGATGGTACTCTTCCTGATGACAAAAAAGAGGCCTGAAGATTAGCTTACCAGGCTACCAACTATACGCTGATTGATGGTTAGCTATATAAGCGTAGCATATCTCAAACCCTCCTTCAATGCCTTTCCTTAAGAGATGCTTAGAGTTATCTGAACTACATGGTGCCATATGCAGTAACCACGTAAAGGTGCAAACACTGTACATTTGAGTTTTGCCACTTGGCTATTATTGGCTAACTATGAGGGGAAGATGTGAAGGACATTGTCCAGTACTGTCTATAATGTCAGAAGCATGATTCGCTGAGTAACGCACTAGCCCCCGAGTTATGTAGCTTGACCGCCCATGGCCTTTCGCTTAGTAGAGGTTAGACATCTTGCGACCCCTTTCTGAAATCTACCGCTTAGCGATAATTCGTCATTATAAATCGTGGATTATTTTACCAAATGGCCGAAGCTGAGGCAGAGGCAGTAGTAGTGGCAAAAATCACCAAGCATAAGGTGGAAGCATTTGTCTCCATTCCCTAATATCAAGATTTGGAGTTCCTCATACGATAATCACAAATAACAACCTGTAGTTTGACAACAATAAGTTCTAGGCATTTTGTGAGAAATAGGCATTTGCCTCAATTTACGTTAGTAACACACCCTTTTGATGAATGGACAAGTTAAGCTGTCAATAAGATCATATTATATGGCTTAAGAAGGAAGGTAGATCAAGTTAGGGCTAGATGAGTAGATGAACTACCAAACGCCCTATGGGGATACAAAACCACTCACAAAACTGCAATGGGGGAGGGCACATTTAAGTTAGCATGCGGTATGAAAACTGTGTTGCTGTTGAGTTAGACTTACCAAATCTATGGATGCTAATTTTGATGTTATGCTTAATTAAGTTGGACTACAGCGAATCTAGACATTATTGAGGAAATTTGAGACATTGCAAGAGCCAGGGTTACGGCATACCAGCATAAAGCAGAAAAATACTACAATCAGAAAATGAAGTACAAGGTTTTCTAACCAGAGATCTTGTTTGCTGTAAGATATAGCCACTGGTATGTAAGCGAGTCAAGGAAAGCTTGGAATTTGGGGGGATCCCATCAGGATTCGAGAAGTTGTTAGTGAGGGGACCTATCGACTAGAAAGGTTAAATGGATCAATCATCCCCCAAGCATGGAACGCTGAGAATCTGAAATTTTATTTCATTAATTTGTTGGATGATTTCTGTCTTCACTCATTTGGTGACGCTAACATGTTTGTAAAATTGCAATATTATTTATGAGAATTTATTTAAAGTCTCATTATGTTTGTTTTTGTATGATTGCCAAATTAGTGAGTTTTTAGGCTGTTGGAAAAAAGAACTGACCTAGGTTCTAGCCTAACGTGGTTAACGAACTATACAAATTAATTTTATAGTCGAGTAATATGGTTTAATCCATGCCTCAAATGGTTAACGAATAGTTTAAAATGATAGGCGTATGAAATAAAAAAATGCTAGGGGGATGTTAGGCGTATGAAATAAAACATGCCAAGAAACAAATAGCGTGTGGGAAATAAAACATGCTAAGTAACAATAGTGTGTGAAATAAAACATGCTGATGAATAAGAGCATGAAGCAACATTTCGTATACCATACACGTCGTGAAAGTGCAGTACGTGAAATTTAAACATATTGGAAATTTGTTAACTATTTTTGCTCAACAAGTGTCATAAGGACTTGGCATTGCCTTAAATATATTCAATTTATAATTGTACAAGAATGCAATGTTTCCAATACAATAAAAGTCCCATGATCTATCCTTGATTTAGCAGAAGTGATTTTTAAATCAATGGTTGGGGCTTCTTTGGCAAATGGTTCTTAGAGCGGGTAACTTCCTTGGTATGAGCTTCGTTGTCACCCTTTATTCATACTCTTGGCACCTATCTCATTGCCTTCATCTTCATCAATACTAAATAACTTTGTCTCGATGTTAGCAAAGTCAAGATAGGAGAGATCATAATGGGGATGAAGCTTTAAGACCTCTTCACTTGTCGCTTGAACCCCTCTAACAACTTCTTTTGTAGAAGCCTCTTGTATTGCGAATGGGAGTGGACTATATCGGGGGCCTCTTCAATCGATAGTCCTCTCCTCAGTGTTCCTCCAATTTGACCGCATGGTCTATAGTTTGAGTAGTTGGTTTTTTAAACCCTCCTTTATTTGCATCGGAGTTTAATAAATCATTTTTTGGGTTCTTTGTGAAAAATAGTTGGGCCCTTTAACCCAAAAATTTTTCTTTTTTCCCTTCCGTTTTCCCCTTTCTTTTAGGCTTTAAAACTTTTTGTACTTTTTCTTCCTTTTTACCCTTTTAGGTTAGATATTTACGGCGGGAGGTCTTTGTGCCAATTTTCAACAGCAAGTTCTTGGGAGCTTTTCCCCTCCATCTCCACCCTTATCCTTGATTCTCGGTAGTAGCTTTTGGGCTTTTGAGCATTGTTTTGAAATTCCTAAACTCTCTATAGAAAATTTTCATTTAACAAATTTTAGGTGATTGGGCAAAACTTTGGTTTAAAATTTAAAGTATTACCTTCTTTCCCTCTTTTTTGGGCCCTTTCGTCTAAAGCCTTTTGAATGTGTTTGCTACTAGAAAAGAAAAGGTGAAAATAGCTCCAATAAATTTTGATATTAAAGAGATGTTTATGGATAGAAACATCTTTTAAATTTGGCGGCGATATGAGCCTTATTGAAAAAGGGGGGCCCCTTTTTGATTTTTTGGCGATATCTTTATCTTTCGGGGAAAGAAAAAATCACTTCTACTAGAGCTAAAGTTTTCCCCTATGTCCCAAAGGGGCCGAGTCGGGACCCAAAAATTTTGGTGGCTCAAACAACAGATGAAGTATTCCCAACCCATCATTACTAGGGATGAATTTAGCAAAAATGATGCTGGGGAGTTTCGATCGCATTGCCTCCTTCCCCTTTTCATTAAAACCCCCTTAAATTTATTAATGGAAATTTGGGCCCAGCAAAATTCTTTCAGGTCTTTTATCGCATTCGGTCCCCCTAAAATTGCTAGCGATAGCCTTTCGCGGCAAAAACTTTTGATCCCCCTTCTCGTGAGTGTCTTCAAATGTTTTATCCTTCGGCTCAAAGAAGCTTAAATAGTCTTAAATGGACGCCCCTTGAAAAACCCCTCGATCGGCAGTTTTCTCACTCTTCTTAGCAAGACGAAAAGGTTTCTTTGAAACTACTATCCTTCTTCGCTATGGCCTCCTTTGTAGTCTCCTTTGCGATAGCAGGCAAGGGGTAGTTGTTGAGTAGTACCCTTTTGGGTTTGCATTGGATTTTTTGGGGTTTTGGGCCTGAGCCAGTGCTTGGCATGATTCACCTACTGCCCCATTTTGGATACAAATAAAAAAATTTTAAAAAAAAAACATGGGGGGAAAGTTTAAAACTTACATTTTTCATGTAAGCATGGCTTAAAGGCTATTTTTTCCCCCCAAGTTTTG
Organism: Lumnitzera racemosa; assembly: GCA_024138005.1. NCBI lineage: Eukaryota > Viridiplantae > Streptophyta > Magnoliopsida > Myrtales > Combretaceae > Lumnitzera > Lumnitzera racemosa. Next base: position 20,560 of record JAMXBC010000275.1, on the reverse strand, counting down.
AGAAGGGCTTTTTCAGGGCCCTTTTACCGACAGGAAATTAACTCTTTAATAAAAACCTTCTTTTTGAGAAAAGATTGGGTCCCCAAATTTTCATACGCCTTTATAATCCTCTCGGTTCCTAAAACCCCCTTTTGTTTTTCCCTCCTTTTCTTAAATTTTTCCCTTTTTTCTGTTTGTTGTTAAATCATTCCCATCAATCAATATTTTTTATACGGAAAAGCAATTTCCTTTGGGGGTCTAGAAGGTTACTTTCCAAGTTCTAAATCAGAAAATTTATTTGCCCCCTTTTTAATTTTTTTTTTATTTTTAACTCTTTTTTTGGGGATCTTGGATTTTAGCCTCTCAAATGAATTTGCGTCCATCCCTTGCAGGGGGGGAAGTACCTTTTCATCGGGCTGCCTCTAGATAGGGGAAGAAAAACCTAAATAGTTGAAGCTTTACCCCTAACCCTTAAAACCTTCTTAAAAAATTATCTCAAAAGCTGCCGAAGCGATTGTTTTTGGGTTTGGAAAACATACTCGATACGACTCTAAAGAAAGGTTAAAGGAACCCCCAAAAAAAAAGGCTTAAAAAGGGAAGTGCAGCCCAAAATCTAGATTTTTCAGGTATAGGTGAAACTTGCACCCCCCTTTGGGGTTGAATCCCTCTCCCCCCATCTTTTGGGGCTTCTTTCAATTTTTCATGTTCGAGGAAGATCTGGTTTTAAAATTTGTTGTATTTATGATAAAAAACTTTGCCCAAGGGAAATGGAGGTACTATTTGGAGGGTCTAAAGAGAAATTGCTATTGGTTGTATGGACATCTTAAAAAGGGGCCTCTTTTCCCTTATCTTTGGGTTAATTTTTTATAGGAAGCTTTTTTAACCCGGGGCAAGTTTACCCCCCCTTGCCCCATATTTTTTTTGTAAAAACCTCCCAAAGAACATGCCGCCCGCCCTTTTTGGGGGGAGGGGGAATTTGGCCCAGTTTTGGGTTTGCCTGGGGAATTTGAGGGAAAAAGGGTTTGTGGGGCCTTTGTGAACCTTACTTGGGGTTTTGGGTAACAAGTGGGAAGGGGATGTAAATTTTGAAGAGGGGGAAAGCAAAAATAAAAATTTTAAAGATGCAACTAGAGATTGAAATTTTAATTACGAAGGGAAACCTTATATAGGGGATGATCTATCCTTAATGCAAGTTTGCTTTTGTTTAGTAAGATCCTTTTAATTTTGGTAAGGGCAGGGATTGTAACATGGTTTAGCGATAAAAATAGGGATGGGCAAACAACTTTCTAAACAGTTTTTAAGTTACACCCAAATTTTTAAATTAAGGATAGGGTGTAATGCCCCCATTTTTTTGGGTTTTCTCAAAAAGGTGAAGTTTTAAAAATTTTACGCCCTTTTTGACTGGGTGTGATCTGTCCCATTTCCCCCCCCCTATTTTGGGCTTGGCTAAATCTAAAAAATTAGTCCTTACTCAGTTTCAAGTGCAAATTTTTTCCCACTTCCTTTTTTTGACTACTCGAAAACGGGATTTAAGGGAGCAAATGTTTATAGTCAGTTTTGGGCCTGTTTTAGTATACTTTTTTCCTTTTTGCCCCCGATAAGTCAAATTTTCTGAATCTCTCAGTATTACCTCGGGAAAGATGCAATATGGCTTTTACCCCGGAGTGTTTAAAATTTTTCCCTGGTTTGAAAAAACCCTATGGTGCAAAATAGTTATATAGTAGGGGGTTATATTATGAAAACCGCTTGTTTTCCCCTATATTCGGGAAAAGATGTAAATCAAGAAGCTTTCAAAAAGTCTTAACAGTTATTCCGACAATCCCTTTAGACATGATACCCAAAACTATAAATTGGGAAAAAAAAACTCCGAAAGGGATCTCAAAAAAACACTTCACCACAAAACCTTTTTTTTAAAATTGTCACCAAAAAAACTTAGGTAGGGGAAGGGGAAAACATTGAACAAACCCCGGTACAAAGAAATTTCATTCTCTTTTGTAGGATTTTCCTTGTTTCCAAAAATTCACCAACAACAAATAGCAGGACCAAAGATTACATTATTGAAAAATGAATTCTCTATATTTAAATTGAAACCCAAAAAAATTTCTTGCAATTATCTTTAATCTTTAAACCCCAATTCTCAAAAACTTTTTTCTTAGAATCTTCTTTTTAAAAAACCCTTAAATTTCGCTTTTTTTAAGATACCCAAAACTCTAGTTTTTACCTGTAGATAAATTTAATTTTAAATCACAAAGCAAACAAAATTAAAATCAAAAAAGAATAAAGAAAAAAAATTAATAAATTTTTAAAACTACCCACATAAATGATCAAAGGTTTTCCAAAAAAACCTGGGATGGCAAAATTTATTTCCATCCACCCTAAAAAAATAATCTAAATCAAACTATAAAAAAATAAGGGGAAAGGAAATCACCCATGAAACCCAAAAACAAAATTGAGTCTTAAAATTTCTTGCTTCTCCTCTCTTTCTTGGGGTTGTTATTAGTTTTTAAAAAAAACTCTCCAAAGCCATGCACAAATTTCCCTTTTTTAAAAAAAAATCCTAATAAGATTTTTATGAAAAGTTAAAAAAATTGGGGTTGATTGGAAAAGGCCCAAAAAACCAAGGGGCCTACCGGGGTTTTTTTGGGTTGTATCCCTTATTGTGTTTTTAATTTTCCCCTTTTTTAAAATTGGGGAAATGAAAACTACCCATGACATGTCGGGTCTTTTGGTGGTGTCCTAGGCTGGGGTAAATAAAAAATGATGCTTAATTCGCTTGGAAATGACATGTCATTTTGGGTTCGACTATGTAAAATCTTAAATTTTTTTCAAAAACCTGCTCTTTTTAGTTCGATTTGAGTAAAATTTTTATTTCTATCTTTTCATTTTCTTATGTAGATTGTTTAAAAAACCTAGAAAACAAAATTTTTATAAATTTAAAGTATTATTATCTAAAAATAAACTCATATATAAAGGGAAAAAATTCATCAAAAATACAAAATAAAAATATGTACATTTAGGAATCATAAAAATTTTCCCCACTTTAAGGATTTTCTTGTCCTTAAGAAAAAAAAAAAAAAAAAATTAGGAAAAGAATTTTTAAAATTTAAAAAACCTTTTTATGCCAGGAAATCGACCAAAAAATTACATTTAAACCCCGAAAAAAAATTGAACTTTAAAATTTTAATCATTTTTTGTTAAAAAATTTTTTAACTCTTATATTTAAATTTTTTTTAAAAATTATTTAAGGGATAAAAAGTACTAGGGGTTCAAAAAGCTAATATGAAAATTTAAAGTTTAATTGGATCATTTAATCAAGGATTCTTGTTTCAAGATTAGTTTTAAATTTTCCCAAATTCAGGAAAGGGGTAAAAAAGTTTTTTCCCTACTTTAATTTAAAATGTATACCCCCCTCTCTTCAATTCTTTAAAAGTGCTAAAATTTAGAGTAAACCTATTGTTTCCACTCACCCTCAATCTTTCCCCTTTATTTCATGCTTTGGGTTGGGGGGCTTCAAATTTATTGGATTTATGTTTTAATTAAGCCCCCTTATTCAAGGCAATTGTGTTGGTAGTAGGAAAGGTTTTCTTCTTTTTGGGAGGGATCAAGGAAATTCTTTACCCAAATTACCCCTTTATATTGATGGGCGGGAAAAAAACCTTGCTTTTTAAAGGGGATAAATTATCGATCCTTTTTCCCCAATTTTTTTTTAATTTTTTTTTTTAGCTTTTGGGTTTTAGTGGAATTAAAACCTTTGCTCTTCTGAGGGCCCAAGGCAAATTTTAAAAACCCAATTTTTGCCGCCATTTCCCCCTTTTTAAATAAACTTTCTCCCCAAAAACCCAATTTTTTAACTTTTCGGGGTTTTTTAAAAAGAAAATTTTTCATTTTTTTGGGTTTCAAAGGGGATTAAAGGGCTCTAAAGTAAATTACTAGAAAAATTACCCCAATGCAAGTTTGAAAATAATCAGGGACAAAACCCCTTTAAACCATTTGATATTGCTCTAACCCTAAATTCTAAAAAAAAAGGCAAAATAAACCCTTAACTTCCTCCCCCATAGTTTTACTTATAAATTTGGGCATCGAAAAATCAAAACTCAAAGATCAAGTATTAAAATTTTTACTTTAAAGGCTCATTGGAAGTTATCAATTTAAAATTAATTTTGCAAGTCAATAAAATAAAAAAATTTGGGCCCAAATGCCAAAAAAAAAAAAAAAAAAAAAAAGGGGTCCCCAAAGTCCCAAAATTTTTTCTAAAAAATTTCTATATCCCCTTCCCTATGAAAAAACCCATAAAATTGTCCCAAATTGTACAAATTAAGTCACAAAAGGGAAAAATTTTAACCCAAAACAGTCAGGGGTTTAAGACGATGTAAAAATGGGAAAAAAAAAATGTATCTCCTAAAAAATTTGATTTACACAAATACAAAAAAAGCAATAAGTTATGAAGTTTAATAGCCCTAAAACCCAAAGGGCATTTTTTCAATGAGTTTTAAATTTTAAGGCATCAAACTTACAACCCTTTTTAAATTAAAGGTTTTCCATTTTCCTTTTTTTTTTTATTTTTTTTTTTTCCTTCTCACCCTTTTCCCTTTATCATTGACTTTCTTAAATTTTAAAAACCTCCTTGAAAAACCCCTTCATCTAAATTTGTAATTTATTTATTGGTACCATGTTTCTCTCCCAAAAAGGAAAAACAAGATTTAATTTCAAATTTCTAATATACCGAGTTTCCCTTAAAATTAGAAAAAAGGAAAATAGACTAAAAATCATGACAAAGTGTGGAAAATAAATACTAAAACTTTTTAAAGGGAAATTTTTCCCAAAAAAATTTTTTTGCTGCATGTAAAATGTATTTGTTTTCCCTTGAGAAATCCTTCATGCAATCCTTAAAAATATTGTTAAAAAAGAGTTTTCCAAGCATGCTTAGACTCCTAATTACTCAATAACATGAATAAATAGACTGTATGTTGATTAAAAAAAAAGCCTTGAGTGTGGGAATGAAGAAAAAAGGCTATAAGCATTGAAGTTTAGACTTCACCCCCAAACATTCAAGAACCCTATGCCTATATAATGTTTTTGCAAATAATTGATCATGTTTAACTCTGTGTCTTTAAAAAATTAATTTTTGTATAAAATTAAAAAAAATATGGACTGTGTTCTTATGTTCCCCTCCCCATCTTTTTTAAAAAAAAAAATCATGAAACACTCTAAGATTACCACATGAAAAACCGCTTCAACTTATATTCTCCAAAAAAACACCAAAACCCAAATTTAAAGAAATTTTTTTTCCGGAAAAAACTAGAGGAAAAAAAAAAGAAGAAAAAAAACCCAAAAAATTAATTTGGATATTTAAAATTTTTTTAGTGAGGTAGTAGAATCCTTAAGTTGATTGGGTTTTTTGTATTGTGTGTGAAAAAAAATTGTGGGGTTTTTAAGGGGGGAAAAATGTGTTGGGTGTGAGGGGGAAAAAAAAAATTTGAAAGGAGAAAGGGAAAACCGGGAGCAAGGCTAATGTGTTTTTTTTTTTTTTTTTTTTGGGGGTAAAAACACGATCGTGTCCGTGGTCATGTAAATTATGTTTTGCGGGTCCCCTTTGTATATCTGGTAATAAATAATTTGATAATGATCGTATCTCGTGACCGGAAAACATTCTATGGGTGCAGGGCAAAAGCAGTCTTAGAAATCATACGATTTAGGATACAAATGTATCTTAGGACCTTGGAAAAAAAAACCTTTTTTTTTTTTTTTTGCTTTTAATTTTAAATTTTTTATTTAATTAATGTATGATTGGGCCAAAAATTCATGGATTTAAAAAAAAAAAAAATATTTTTGAAGAAAAAAAAGTACAAAATTTGGGAAGAAAAAAATAAACTAAAAAAAAATTAAAAGCACAAGTTTTAAACAAAAAGGGAAAAAATTATTTGTTTCACTTACCGTTTTGAAATTTTTTTTAAAGCTTCCAGGGCTTTGTTTTGGAAAAACCCCCATGGGGGATGTTGTCCCTTTAAACCCTTGCTCGTTAATTGGTTAGCAGGACTCCCGTTTTGCATAGTAAAAACATAAAAAAAAAATTTGATTTTTTAAAATGAAAAAAAAAGTTTTAAAAGTGCTAAGACAAACAACAAAAAAAAACAAAAAATAACTTACTAGCAAAAAAAGTAAAAAATAATTTGGGGTTCCCTCCTAAAAGCCCTAGGTTTAAGTCGATAGTCGACAAAATTGCATGGTTTATTTTCCCTTCATCCGAGTAGAGATGGTTTCCCCATCCTTCCCTTTAAATTTTGAACCCTCCAAAAAAGCTTGATTTACCTTTTTTCATTTAGATAAAAAATTTCTCTTGTTTTTTTAAACATAACTTCTACTAAGTTTCTTCTTTTTACACCACTCATCAAACTTGTCTTGCTTGAGTATTTCTTTTTATTTTCTTTTCTCTTAGATGGAGGGGTTTTGGTAGCTTTGAGCCTTCACTAAAAAAAGATTTTTCAAACCCAAAATCTTTGAGTGTTTTCGCTTTGAGACTGGTGATTTTTTTTTGGGGGAAGCTTGACTTTCCTTCTTTTTGATCTGCAAAATGGCAATTTTTATTTTCCCCTTTACATTGGGTTCTTAGTACTCAACTGAGTTTTAGCTTTTATTGATTAAGGGTTTTTAAACCTTTTCTCCTATCTGGGTTCAAAGAAAATTTTTTCAAAAAGTTCTTTGACAGGGTTTCTTTTGTGCTTTTTAGAAAAAAACTGCTTTAGAAGTATGCCCAAACATAGTTATACATCTAATTTCAAGGGGCCTTTAATTTTTTTAAAGTTTTTGGAAAAAATTTCCTAATCTTCGCCCTTAAAAAGAGCAATGTTTTTAAAATTTTTTTAAACCAATCCTTAGTAGTAGCTGGGGAAGGGCCCCCCCAAAATTCAAAAAAGTACCGGGAAGATCCTCTTTCTAGGGTCGGGGATCCCCAAAATCTATAAGGAAAGTAAATTTTAACAACTATATTTGAACATCCTCTTTTTAAACCCCCCCTTAAAGGGCTTTTAATTCGGGAACCTTTTAAGCTAATTGTTTTTGGAAAATTACATTTTGGTTTAGGTCTTTTTTTTTAAAATTTAAATTAAATGGAATCAAGTTAAATATAGTTTACATCTACCAAAGCTTTATTTACCAAAAAAATTTAAAGGGAAACCAAGGGTTTAGGGGTTAAAACCCCCTGGATCTTGAATTCTTTGGCAATTTTTTTCAAAAAGTAACACTAAGCATTCCTTTTTTTAGTATGGGGTTAAAAGATTTTCCCAAAATTTCTTTTTTTTGGGAAAAACACACCCTTTGGGAATTTTTGGGTGTTTTTTTGGGATCTACAATAAAAATAAACCCAAGCGGTAAATTTACTTGTAATTTTTTTAAAAAAAGATTAAAGAATTTTTTCTAATTGCTTGTTGGATCAGGGTAGTCTTGCTTGGGGTGGTTTGTACTATTTACTTTTGGTGGTTTACTTTTTTCTTTTGATTTTTTGGGTTTTGAACTTCTTTACCCTTGACCTCCACTTCTTTTTAAATTGTTTCCTTTTTCCCCCTTCTTCTAAACTTGCAGCTCTTTCCCCACTTTTCGGGGTTTTATTGCATTAAAGGTCCCTTGGGTTCGTTTCAGGGGCCCTAGGTAGTGACCCTTTGTTGGGGGTTCTTTTTACCCTTCCTTAAAAGTTGTTCGTTTGTTTTTCCAAAGTTGGGATAGAAGTTTCCCGGGTTTCCCTTAAAAGAAGCTTTGTTTTTTGGGAAATTTTACCCTTTCATTAAAATTGAATATTTTTTTCCCTGAGGCTTTTAACTTCTTCCTTAGAGTAAGTGGGGGTGTTCCCGATTGGGGCCCTTTTTTTTGGTGGGGGAAAATTTGGGGTCTTTTTGGTTTTGTTTCCCTTTAAACTCCCTTTTTTGGCCAAACCTTGTTTTTGGGACCCCCATGAAAAGTTGGGTAGTCTCTTACCCTGGTTGAAAGGTTTTTGGTATAAAAAAATTATTTTAGGGTTTTGGGGGGGTTTTCCCCTAAAAAACCAACAAAATTCTATCTGCTCGCAGCCTACAACCCCTTTTTAGATAAAAGTTTTTGGGAGTACACTATGGTTGTTGTAAAACCAGTAAAAAGGGTTTAAATTTTTTTTATTTAAAACATCTAATGAGTAGAGAGACTGTACAATTTGAGTCAAAACACCTGCAACTTTTTTGTTTTCCCCCTTTGGGGTTCTCCATTGGTGTTTTTCCCTTGGCCTTTCCCTTCTATTAGGTTTGGGGACTTTTTTTTTTTTTTGGGGTGTCTTGGTATGAGTGTTTCTTAAAATTGCGGGATCTATCATTTTCTAGTAGAGGGGGTTGGGGACTTTTGTAAAAGGTTTTGCATTCCCATCCAAAGGGGGAGTTTATGTGTGGACCCCGTTGAAAAAGGGTTTTAAAAGCGCCCATGTTTTAGTTTTTAAAGTCTTACCTTTTTTTGGGCAAAATTTGAGATGTCGGTTTGAGATTTCGGTTTTTGAGGTGGAAAATATTTCCCCAAAGAATTTTTCCAAAAAAAAGGGGTTTAAAATTTGGGAAAATCCCCCAAAAAACCCCAAAATCCCCCCCCTTTTTTTGGTTTTTTTTTTTTTTTTGCGCAAAAAAAAAATGGAAAAAAGGGTACATTTGGGTAACTTCTTTCAGTTCCCCCTTTAAATTTTGGGAAAGTATTAGGTTTTCCCAAAAAATGAATAGTGCATTGGGATCTTATCTTGGGAGGTTGCCCAAATTGAAAAAAAATGTTGCACCATTTGAATAATGTTTAACTTATTTTGAAGCTTTTAGTTGAAACCCAATTGGTAAAGATGCAGGACGGGGAAACCCGGTTAATGAGGGTCGGGAGTATTTTGGGACATGGTCCGTTTATTTTCCCCTGTTAGGGGCCCAGGGATGTTGTTGGGTAAGCTTTTTCATGATTAGATTCTTTTTCTCCGTTTGGGAACTTTGACTTCGCTTCTAAAACTTCACTTCATCTTTCAATCTAATTGGAGACCCTTGGGTTTTATTACCTCCATATTTCTTAATAGAAAATTTTGCCCTCAAATTATGTAAACCCGTCCTCTCAATCTTAATTCAAACAATCTCTAGCACCGACCCCAAAAAAAACCTTTTTTTTAAAAAGTAAGTGCACCTATCGTTTTTTTATGTGGATTAAATTAAGTGTCGACCCCTTAAGGACTAGTACGATTACAAATTTTTCATAGATCTTTTATTATTAACGGGAAAAATTAAATTTCATGAAACTTAAAAAAGAAAATCTAAATTTTGCTAAACCAAAAATTAAATATTAATTAACTGAAATTAAAAAAAATTACCCAAGAAAGCAATTTAATAAATTCAAAATGAACACTATACTAGTTTTCTTTTTTTCCCTAAAAATCTAACATGTGTTTTTCCAAAAAGGATAATCAAATTTTTTTTTTTCTTTTTTTTGCCCGAGAAAATTCTTTTTACTAATATTAATCATTTCTCAAGTTTAATTTCAACCAAACCCCTAAAAATTAACTTATTAAAATCTCCTTTTAATAGCATGATTTAAGATTGCATTATTAAATAATGAATTCCCTCTACCCTTAAATTGAAATCCAAAAGGGAATCCCCCAAATTATCTCTAATTTTGGGAAAAAATTTATAAAATTATGTTTAAAATTTAAAATCTTTTAAAAAATTTTTTCGTTTCCCCTTTTAATATATCAACTCTAGTCATTATCTGCGGAAATAAAAATTTAAATCACGAGCAAACAAAATTAAAATCAAAAAAAAGAATAAAAAACAAAATTAATAAAAAATTCAATTTTCAATGAATAGATCAGGTTCTACAAAATTTAGTACCAAGTTTTCCCTCACTAAAAATATCCTAAAATAAAATCTAAAATCAAACTATAGAAAAAAAGGGAAAAAAAATCATCTAAAATCCAAAAAAAGGTCTTGGGAAATCTTCGTTTCTTTCTCGCTTTTCTTATTTGTTTATTGTTTTAAAAAAACTTCCCAAGGTTGTGCACATAATTTTTTTTTAAAAAAAACCTTAACAAGATTTTTAAATATGAAGAGCTTAAAAAATTAGGTCGGTTGGAAAAGACCACGATGGGGGACACAATGTTTTTTTGGTTATACCCCCTTTTACTGTGTTTCACTTTTCCCACCTTTTTAAAATTTTGGGAAACACACGATGATGACATGATCATGTCTTATTGGTCATGTCCTGGGCTGTGACAGATGAAAATAATAGTTTCAAAAATTCCCCAAAAATTGACTTAGTCTGTTTTTCGGCTATGTCGATCTTAATCCTTCGTAACTTACTCATTTTAGTTTTCGATTTGAGTGAAATTTGTTTTTTTTATCTTCTTTTTTTCTCGTTTTAAATCTTTTCAAAACCAAAAAAATAAAAATTTTATTAATTAATTTAATTATTATTTAAAAAAAATAAAATATCAAGGGAAATCACCCCAAAAATCACAAAAATAGGGTGCATTTGGGAACTCCTTAGGTAGATTTACAAAACTTTGGTGGTTTTTATTTTGCGGGTCTTCCCATTTTTGATTGGTCTGTTTCTTTGTCTCTTTTTATTTATTTTTGCATTATTTTACCCTTGCTATTTTAAAAATTTGAGGGCCCTTTCCCCCATGAATATTTGTTAAAAAAAAATTTTTCATATTTTTTTTTTTGTATGAAAATTTAAAAAGTGAAAGGAAAAAATTTGCCTACTATTATTAGCATTTTAGCGTAGTTGTTGGCATGGCATTGTTAATATGAGTGTTATTTTTTGGGAAATTAAATTTTAATTATTTTTATAGCAGGGGTTAGTTTTGATTAGTTTTCCCCTCTTTTGGACAAAATTTGTTGCATGATTTGCAAAAATTAGTTTTTTCATGTTAATTACTGTTTAAAGCAATAATCTTTTTTGCGGTTTTAGGAAATTAGTAATTTTCCCATGCATTCTGGTATGTTTTTCAATATCTTTTTTAAAAAATTTTAAAAAACAAAAGTCCCTTCTTTGCAAAGCTAGTTTTTGTTTCACCCAAATTGCTTTGTAGCATTTTTTTCCATAAATTGCTTTTTTTGCAAAAATTGATTTTTTTTCCCATGAAAATTGTTTTTTTAAAAAAAAAATTTTAGGGCATCATGGGTTTTTTTTAGTAAAAAAGATTTTAAAAGTTGAGACAAAAATTTTTTTTTTTTTTTTTTTTAAAATTAAAACCCCAAGAGAAACCCAACAATAATTGGGTCTTTAAAATGCGATTCACAAAATATCCTTATCCCCTTAAAAAGCCAAGCCCTCCTTACCTTAGAAAGTGAGGACTTTGGTTTTTTTTGGGAAAGGCCTTTTGATGTGATTACTTTTAAAAAGGGTTTTTATTTTTGGGAGATTTGCTGTGTTACCATTTTAAAACCGGGTTTGGGCCACCCTTTGGGGAATTGTGGGGGGAATTTAAGGAAAACAAGTTTAAAAGATTTGATAGAAGCTAAGATGATTAAAGCGGGAAATTTTTTTGGGGTTCACTAGCTCAAAAATTTTAAATTTAAAAAATCCATTGTTGAACCACTCCCAACCCAAAAAGTCATGTAGAAGAGCCCAAATAGAGATGGGCCCTAGAAAAATTCCCCAAACCCAACTGGGGAAGGGGTCGTTTTGAACTTTGGGGAAAAAGGGGCATTTTACAGCACATAATTTGAGCAATGGGAAACTCAAACCGGGTGGAAAACTATTGTTTGGTTAAAAAATGGAAGGTTAAGGAATAGAAGATAAGGGAAAATGATGTTTCCCAAAAAATACGAAAAATTAAATTTTTAAAAGGGGAGCTTCCCGAGGGTGATTAGTGGGTGTGCGGTGGTTGGTTTGATGGGCAATCATGCAGGGGGCTTAATTTAAATTTAAAAAATGTTTTCCCCGTGGCCAGGGCGTTTAAAAGGTGTTTGCTTTTAAAGAGAACATTGGGAAATAAAACCCCCGATGCAAGGGTTTAATCTCGCCCTTAGTTGAAGAATCAAATGGAGGAAAAAACCCGGACGGATCCACGATTTCCCCGCAAAACTGCATGGGTTTCTTTGGAAAAAAGAAAAATTTAGTGAAAGAACCCGGTTTCCCGTTTTCCGAATTTTAGTTTTTCCCTTCCTTTTCTCTTCCCTTTTTTCCCCAGAGTAAGGGTCATTTCCCACTTTTTTAAAGAAGACCGAGGGGTAAACTCGCTTCCTCAGCACGTAGTGGTCTTTAAAACCCAAAACCGGGGAGTATCCCACGGAAGCCCCAACCCCCAACCCAGGGAGGGAGGAATTTTCAGAGTATTGCTTTAAAGGCAGTAGCAAAAGAAAATTGGTCAGTGTGTATACCCAATTTTAAACCCAAAGTAGTTGTTTTTCATTTATTAAAAGGAAAAGGAGAGTCAACCTCTGACCCTAGAAAATTTGTCTTCAACGTCCCAATGCACAGGGAAAAATTATAAAGCGGCCCCATTAATTATTGCATAGTAAAATGATCCCTTTAAAAACCTATTGCCCCGGCCCCCCAAAACCCCCAAAAAAAAAAAAAAAAAGGGTTTTTTTTTTTTTTTATTTTTTTAATTTTTTTTTTTTAAAAAATTTTTTCCCCCAAAAAATTTTTTTTTTAAAAAAAAATTTTTTTTTTTTTAAAAAAAATTTAAATTTAAATTTTTTTTTTTTTTTTTTTTGGGTTTTAATTTAAAAATTTTTTAATTTTTTAAATTTAAAATTTTTTTTTTAAATTTTTTTTTTTTAAATTTTTAAAAAATTTTTAAATTTACTTTTTTTAATTTTTAATTTTTTTTTGGGTTTACCTTTTTATTTTTAAAATTTTTTGTAAATTTTTTTTTATTTTTTTCCAAAATTTTTTTAAAATTTTTTTAAAAAAAAATTTAAAAAAAAAGTACTTTTAAAGCTTTTCTTTTTCCCCCCAAAAACTTTTTTTTTTTTCCCAAAAATTTTTAAAAAAAGGAAAAAAAAAAATTTTTAAAAAAAATTTAAAAAAAAAAATTTTTTTGAAAAAAATTTTTTAAAAAAAAAAAAAAAAAATTTTTTTTTTAAAAAAAAAAAAA
>JAMXBC010000275.1:0-5000 GCA_024138005.1 Lumnitzera racemosa | reverse complement strand
AAAAAGCCCTTTTTTTTTTAAAAAAAAAAAAAAAAATTTTCATAAACCCTTTTTTTTAAAAAAAAAAAAATTTAAAAAAAAAAAAAAACCCTTGTTCCCGGGTTTTTTTCCCCCGAATTAAAAATTTTTTTTTTTCTTTAAAATTTTTTTTTTTAAAAAAAAAAAATTTCCCCCAAAAAATTTTTTAAAAATTAAAAAAGGGGGAAAACCCAAAAAAATTTTTTTTTGTTTTTTTTTTTTTTTAATTTTTTTATTTTAAAAAAATTTAAAAAAATTTTTTTAAAATTTTTTTTTTAAAAAAATTTTTTTTAGTTATTTTTTTTTTAAAATTTTTTTTTTTTGGGAAAAAATTTTTTTAAAAAAATTTTAAAAAGGGAAATTAAAAGGGGATTTTTTAAAAAAAAAAATTTTTTTTTAAAAATTTTTTAAAATTTTTTTAATTTAAATTTTTAAATTTTTTTTAAAAAAGGGGCCCCCAAAAAAATTTTTTTTTTTTTTAAAAAAATTTTTTTAAAAAAATTTTTTTTTAATTTTTTAAAAAAAAAAAAACCCCAAAAAAAAAAAAAAAATTTTTTTAAAAAAAATTTTTTTTTAGGGAAAAAAAAAATTTTTCCTTTTGGGTTTTTTAAATTTTTTAAAAAATTTTTTAAAAAAAATTTAAAAATTTTAAAAAATTTAAAAAAATTTTTTTTGGTTTTTGGAATTTTTTTTTAAATTAAAAAAAAAAGTAAAAAAAAAAATTTTTTGGGGGTTTTTTTTGGGGTTTCCCAAAAAGGGGGGAAAAAAATTTTTTTGGGGGGGGGAAAAAAAAATTTTTTTTTAAAAATTTGGGGTTTTTTTTAAAAAAAAAATTTTGTTTTTTGGGGGAAAAAAAAAGGGGTTTAAAAAAGGGGGGGAAAATTTTAAAAAAAAAAACCCTTTTAAAAAAAAAATTTTTCCCCCAAAAAAAATGGGCCCCAAAAAAGGGGTTTTGGCCCCCCAAAATTCCCCCTTTTCCCTTTCCCCCCGGGTTTTTTTTTTGGGGGGAAAAAAAACCAAAAAAGGGTTTAAAAATTTTTTTTTTTCCGGGGGGAAAAAATTTAAAGGTTTTTTTTTTTTGGGGGAAATTTTTTTTTAAAAAAATTAACCAATTTCCCCCCAATTTTTTTTTAAATTTTTAAAAAAAGGGGAAAAATTTTTTTTTGGTTTAAAAAAAAAAAATTTTTTTTAAAAAAACCCCGGGAAAACCCAAAAAAAAAGGGAAAATTTTTTTTCCCAAAAGGGGAAAAATTTTTCCCATGGGCCCAAAAATTTTTCCCCCCCCAAAAAGTTTCCCTTTTTGGGGGGGGGAAAAAATTTTAAACCCCCCCCTTTTTTTTCCCCCAAAAAAAAAATTAATTTGGGGCCCCCAAGGAATAAAACCCCAAAAAAAATTTTAAAAAAAAGGGGGGAAAAAAAAGGGGAAAAAAAAAAAAATTAAAAAGGCCCCAAAAAAATTTTAAATTCCCCTTTTGGGGGGTTTTTTTTTTTTTTCCCCCGGCCCCAAAAAATTTTCCCAAAATTAAAAAAATTTTTTTTAAAAAAAAATTTTTTTTTTCCCCCCCTTTTTTTTTATTCCCCAAACCCCCAAACCCCAAAAAAAAAATTTTTTTGGGGGAAAAAAAAAAAGGGGAAATTTTTTAAGGCCCAAAAAAACAACCTTTAAAAAAAAAAAGGGAAAAAAGGAAACCCCCCTTTTTTAAAAAAAAACCCCCTTTTAAAAAAAAAAATTTTTTTTAAAAAAAAACCCCCCCGGGGGGTTTTTGGAAAAAAACCCCCCCCCCCTTTAAAAAAAAAAACCCCGGTTTTTAAATTAAGGGCAAAAGGGGAAAAAAAAAAAGGGGGGGGAAAAAAAAAAAACCCAAAATTTTTAAAAAATTAAAAAAATTTTGGGGGGCCTTTTTGGGGGGGGGGGTTTTTTAAAATTAAAAAAGCCCAAAAAAAATTTAAAAAAAAGTTTAAAATTTCAAGCCAAAAAACAATCTTTAAAAACCCGGCCCCTTGGGGAGCGTTTTAAGGACTTTTTCGACGGTGTCCACATCATGACTCCCTTTTTGGATGGAAAAGCAAACCTTCTAAAAATAGTCTCAACCCTCTACTAGAAAAAATGATAGATACAGCAATTGAAAAACACTCAATACCAAGACACCCGAAAGAAGCCCAAGCTCTAATAGAAGGAATGGCCATGAATAACTACCAATGGGGAGAACCCAAGGGGAAAGCAAAAAAGTTGCAGGTGTATTTGAGCTCAACATTGTACAGTCTCTAGCTACTCAGTTGGAGATGTTGAGTAAGAAAATTGAATCCCTTTTGACTGGTTCACAAACAACCAAGTGTAGCTCCAACAACTTCATCTAAAAAGGGATTGTAGGCTGCGAGCAGATAGAATGTGTTGGTTTTCTGGGGAAACCTACAAGCCCCTTTAGTATAATCCTTATACCAATACCTACAATCCGGGTAGAGAGACTACCCAAACTTTTCATGGGGAGGGTCAAAATAAAGGGTTTAAGGCAATAATGGCATTTAAGGAATCAACACCAATAAAGACCAAATTTTCCTCCACCAAGGTTTCAACAATCGGCAACACCCCCACTTACTCTAAGGAAGAAGTTGGGAAAGCCTCTTGGAAAAATATATTCAATCTAATGAGGCTAAAATGCAACAAACAGAAGCTTCTTTAAGGAACCAGGAAGCTTCTATCCACAACTTGGAAAATCAAATCGAACAACTTATAAGGATGCTAAATGAACGACAACAAGGATCACTACCTAGGACCACTGAAACGAACCTAAGGGACATGTTAATGCAATAACCCTGAAAAGTGGTAAAGAGCTGCAAGTTGAGAAGAAGGAGGATAAGGAAGCAATTGGGGAAAGAAGTGGAGGTCAAGGGTAAAGAAATTTCCCAAAACCACCGAAATCAAAAGAAAATGTAAGCCCCCAAAGTAAATGAGTACAAGCCACCTAAGCAAGACTACCTGATCCAACTAAGCAATTAGACAAATTCTTCAATCTTTTTAAACAATTACAAGTAAATTTACCGCTTGTTGTGTTTTTTTGTAGATCCCAAAAAACCAAAGTTCCTAAAAGGGGGTGTTGTCAAACAAGAGGAAGTTTTGGAAGATCTTTCAACCTGTCATACTAAACAAGGAATGCTTAGTGTTACTTTAGAAAAAAGTTGCCAAAGAAGTTACAAGATCCAGGAGTTTTACTCTACCTTGTATCCTTGGAAAGTTGTTGGTAAATAATGCTTTTGGGAGATGTAGGAAACTAGTTTTTAAAATTGATTCCATTTAATTTATTTAAAAAAACTAGACCTAAACCAACATGTTGTGCATTCAATTAGCTGATAGGTCCACTACATGCCCTTAAGGCTTCATAGAGGATGTTCTAAATATGAGTTGATTTAAAATTTACTTTTCCCTTTTAGAAATTTTGTTATCCTGACATAGATGAGGATCTCAAGGTACTATTGATTCTAGGTAAACCCTTCCTGCTATACTAAGGCCATGTTTGATATTAGTAAGCATAAGCTCATCTTAAGGGTCGAAGATGAGGAAATTTTTTTCCAAAATCTAAATTTAATGTATAAGTCTCTTGACTTAGAGTGTATAATCTATGTTGGTCATACTTCTAATGCAGTTGTTACTAATGCACACAAAAAACTTGTCAAAGAACTTATGAACAATTGCTTAGAACCGAGATATGGAGAAATGGTGAAAACCCTTAATCAATAAAAAGCTACAACTCAGTTGAGTACTAATGAACCCAATGTAGTGAAGATAAATATTGACCCTTTTTGCAGATCAAACGAAGGAAAGTCAGAGGCTTCCAAAGAAAAATCACAGTCTCAAAGCAAAAAACACTCAGAAGATTGGTTAGAACATGCTTTTGTAGTGAAGAGCTCAAAGTACCAACAACCACTCCATTAAGAAAATAGATAAAAAGAAATGACTCAAGCAAGACAAGTTTGATGAGTGGTGTGATAAGAAGAAACTTAGTAGAAGTTATGTAATTCAACAAGAGAATTTGTTATACTAATGGAAAAAAGGTAACTCAAGCCTTGTTTGGAGGGTTCGAAAGTAAGGTAAGGATGGAGATCCATCTCTACTCGGATGAAGGTAAGTAAACCATGCATTCTGTCGAGCTATCGACGTTTAAACATAGTGCTTTTAGGAGGCAACCCAAGTTATTTTTACTTTTTAGCTAGTAAGTTTTTTTGTATTTTTTGTTGTTTGTCTTAGCACTTTAACACTTTTATTTTCATTTTAGAATCAAGTTTGCTTTTATGTTACACTATGCATACGGCAGTCCTGCTAACCAAATTAACGAGCAAAGGGTCAAAGGGACAACATCCCCTATGGGGTTTCCAAGGCAATGCCCTGGAAGCTAAAAAATTTCAAAATCGGTAAGTGAAACTAATAAGTTTCCTTTTAGTTTAATCTTGTGCTTAGATTTCTTTAGTTTATTTTTTTCTTCAATTTTGTACTTTTGTTTCTTCAAAAGTATTTTATTTTATTTTTAAATCCATGAATTTGGGCTAATCATACATTAATTAGAATAAAAATATTAAAAGTTAAAAGCAAAAAAAAAAAAAAAAAGGATTGTTCCAAGGTCATAAGATACAGTCGTATCCCAAATCGTATGATTTCTAAGACTGCTTTTGCATGCACCCATAGAATGTTACACGGTCACGAGATACGATCATATATCAAATTATGTCATTACCAGATATACAAAGAGACTGCAAGTACATAATGTTACATGACCACGAGACACGATCGTGTCTTACCCAATATAAAAAAAAAAAAAAAAACACATTAGCCTTGCTCTGGTCATTTCTCCTTGCAAATTTTTTTTCCCTCTCACACCCAACACATTCTTCCCCCTTATGTCCCTCACATTTTTTTTCACACACAATACATAAACCCACATCAACTTAAGGATCTTTTCTCACTCTTTAAGATCAAGAAGGTTTTTTTT